>PVJX010011680.1:0-52758 GCA_004027295.1 Dolichotis patagonum | reverse complement strand
ACTTTACATGCTTTAACTTTGTAATTTGAGCAGCTATTTCCAAGAAGTCAGTATGTAATTAGTCAAGTAATAATTTCCTAGGTTTTATTGTTGTACTTTTCCTTTTTTCCTTGGAATGCTGTATGGTTGCTACCCTTTATTCTGTTTTATTTTGTTTTGTTTTTTCCTCTTTAAATAAAATTATAAAAAAAAAAGAAAATGATTCTCTGTGATATTTCAATGAGCTGTCAAATCTATAACCTCCTTTTTCTGAGCTGTCACTAGAGGACAGATGCCTTTCTTCTGGGGCTGCACCTCTGTGAGTGGTTAAAAAAGGAAGGGCAAGCTTCCTGCACACAGCACTATTATTTGTCCAAGAATGTGATTTCATGCTAAATCATTTGCACAAAACCATATGGTTGAAAGAAAATAAAATGCTAGCCGATATACAGCATCTCCAGAGGGTCTAGCCTGATACAAGATGCCTGCTGATTTGTTTGCTATTTGAATACATGCCTTCTTTTCTTGGCTCATTGAATATACACATATATACATATAATACTTTATGTCATAGGTTAAGTTCAATCCATTCCACTTGCCCCAAATTCATACATTGGAGAAATAACCCCCAGTACTTCACCGTGTAGCATTGTTTGGAGACAGAGTCTTTGGAGAATAAATTAAAATGAAGCCATACCTGTGGGCCTTAATTCAATAGGACTAGTATTATCAGAACAAGAGGAACTTTAAACACAAGCACATACAGAGGAAGACCACGTGAAGAAACTGAGAGGACATAGTCACTTAAAATCCAAAGAGTATGTCCTGTAATAGTTCCACTCCTTTCAGCCTTCAGAAGAAATCCCCATTTTGGTATCACAACTTCAGTGTTCCAGCCTCCAGAACTGTCAAGAAATAATTTTCTGGTGTTTAATCTTACCTAGTGTATGGTAACTTGTTACAGTCACCCTAGAAAACAAGTTCTGTATGTGAAAAACGGAAATCTTTCTCTCTGGAAAACTTAATGAAAATTATTAATAAACTGACAGAGGGCAAGTGATTGCTACTCTATAAAAATGCCAAACAACAGAGAAAAACATCTCATAAATGGATTTTTAAATCATGGTATCGAACTTACATTCATTTCAGAGAATATCATTAATTATAAAGTGATTAATGTTTACACCAAATGTATTTAACGCTAACAATCTTTCACAGTGGGTTCATAGATTTCAATCTATTGGTTGGCTTGTCCAGTTTCCCTAGCTGGGATTTGAAAGCAGAACCTCTAAATTTAAATCTAGTCCTACTACCATGTCAACTCTGCTCCTTGGTTTCATTTAGGTTTAATTTCTTTTGTTCTAATTGTCTTTAGTGAAGCAAAAATGATATTCCCTTTTTAAAAAAGAACTACCTGAAGACCAGGTTACACATAAGTAATGAGAATATTGACAATTGGTGGAATACAGGCTTTTAAAAATTACTGATAACTTGAAATTATTAATTATTATGATGATATTTCAGTTCCTTCCAATTCTAAAATCACTGTCTTTTGGACTGGTAATCTGTCTTAAAATTGAATGGTCAAATATATTATTTGCTTTTCAGTGTGCCTAAGATTACCGTTCAGAAGCCCCTCAATTATTTCTTGGGAACCTAGTCATGCTCAGTTTATTTTTTAAACATTTATTATTACAGAGTCACAACTGATTCATTTCAGTTTTTATTATTTTCTATATTGCTATGTAAAGAAAATGTTTAAGATAAGAGAATTGTAAATTTTCTAACATCAAAGAGTCAGTTATATCTACTACAGCATATGAATCAAAAATGAAAATATACATTTGCATTAAATGTTAAACCAAGAACATTTGAATAAATTATACTTTATATTGACATCTCTCAATTATCACTTTCTCCAGAGTGTTGTGTGTACAGTAGTTTTACTTTGTAGCTTTAGTTGCCTTTAGTCAATCGTAGCTTAAAAACTATGAAATGGAAATATCTAGAGTAAGTTATTCATAAGTTTTACATTGTGTACCATTCTGAATAATGTGATGAGACTGTACCATTTCAGGTCATCTCAAATGGGAAAACAAAACATCCCTTGGTCCAAAGTATACATAGAACTCATTGGTCATTTAGTAGCCATCACAGGGCCTGTCCTGGTATTGAACACGGTGCTTGCATTATGTAAATCTTATTTACTTATATTGGTCCCAAAGTTCAAGATTAGTGTTGCAGAGAAGGTTGCATGACATAAAACATGAAGAGATTAATTCTGTTACTACGTAGCAATGCTACAAAGCATAGCATTTTTGGGGCTCATACTATTCACAGTTACAGGTATCCCCTGGGGTCTTAGAATGTATCCCCCAGAAATAAGGGAGATTACTGTGCATGTTTTGTCTGCCTGGTTTCTTAATTTCTTGCTATCAAGTTTTGTCTTCAATTCATCTTTGTAACTTCTATCTTATTTGTAATAGATGCTCAGTAAATATTCAATTCATGAATGAATTAACAATAAAACAGTTTTCTATTTATCACAGTTATTAAAATTTGAATTAAATGAGAAAAACCCACTGAGTAATTATTTCATTTCAAAGAAATTTTGTGCATCAAAGTAAGAGTATTCATATTTCAGTCAGACTTTAAACAAATGAAGTTCTAAAAACAGATGGTAGAGCCTTTTCATCTGTGCTAAATAGATTTTTTATATTAATTTATGAATGGCATTTATCAAGTTTCTATGGCATGAAAAATATTTTTTCCTTAAAACTTCTGCATTTTGTCTCTAGCTTAAGAAACTAAAGTCCATTACTCTAGTTTATATACTCTAGCCATTACCTTGGCACACTGGACTCCTCTGGGGTATTTGGGAACCATTCTCTCCTGCTGTTTCAATTAACATTCTAGAACACTTACTATCTTCACCAAGAAACTGTCTTGGAAACCATAACACCCTTAAGCTGGTAGTATGTTTTTTGACTATTCAGAGATAAAAGGCATATTGCTTTTATTAAGGGATTCACATGGGGATGGAAATTGCAAGTGGAGAAAGACCTGAAGGAAGACACTTAGAGGAAGTGATCACCAACTCCTCCTGCTGCTTAGCAAAATATCCAGCTCCATGTATTAAGGCACAACTGAAGTTACAATGCTAGAAACCCACTTTGCCAGCTCTCCAAAAAATGAGAAAGCCATTAGCTGGGGTTATAAGATATGTCTTATCACTCTGACTACACTTCAGAAAATAAAAACAGTTCTTTAACTCTTCCTTAGTTTACTGTGTGGCTCCAGCCACAGTCATCAGAGTTTACTGAGCTCTTTCCCTGGATGCTCAGTGCCACTGTACTGTCAGCAAAGAACAACAGGCATAAACTGTCTTCACCTTGGAAGTCTTCCCCATATGAGAAACCCGGGGAAGATACTAATTCTGACATCACCAAACTCCTTTACTGGAATGAAAAAAGACACAAATCAATATGAATGAATTCTGCCAAATATATTTTCTTCCTACTTTGGCTGTACTTTCTCTACAATGAGAAAGAACATGGGATAAAATAAGCTTCCTCAGCTCACAGAAATTGGCCTTATTTTTAGGCAAGTACCCCAAATGAATTTGATAACACATGTCATTTACTGAAAGGTGACCTCATTAGGAAAATTAGCAACTACATGCTGTAAAGGCATGAAATGTGGTATAAAATGGTTCTAAAAATATCCCAGAGTAGCTCTTACATTTTCAAACAGAGATTAATGCAGGTGAAATCAAGGTTTATCAAAATTCCATCTTCTTGGAAGCAAACCATTGTTTTAATATAAAGAGTTTTAGGAATTCCTAATAAATATTTTCATTCTGATTAAAAGGTTTGGGTTTAGTTTTGTTGCTGTTGTTGTTTTCCTGTTTCCTCTTATCTCCTTACATTGTTGGAAGTACAATGTTTTGATAAACAGATAAAGACAATGTGAAGCAAGTGTCTGAGAGAGGGAAGTCAATTTCTAAGACCACTGTGTGATAACTTTAATCTCGCCTAATATCTTTTCCCTTGCAATCTTTCTTATGATCGATAAATAAAGTTTCTCAGTGCTCCTGAGATTGATTGGTTTCATCACAGGCAAGAAACTTAATGGGCCTAAGTTCCCTGAATACAGTCCCCAACACAATTTTTGTTATCTTTCTTTCCCCTCCCCTCACCCCATTCAGCAAAAGCCTTTTAGCAGGAAGGAAAGAAACTGAAATAATGGTGATTTAGAACCATGATCAGTAATTCTTGCCAAATGTTGACCTCTGGAAAGCAGGGATGTAATTCAAGTTGTGTCTCCAGCTACACAGAAGCTAAAACCTTTCATAGAAATTAGAAGTCAACACCGAAATCATGGTATCTACAGAGTTTAAAAACTCAGTTTAGACTGTTAAAACATGTTAGTAGTAGTTATGTCTGTAAAGACCTGTTTTAATGATGTAAAAGCCTCAATCTTTTGTCCTTTTCTGTGTTATATATTTTCAGAGGTTAGAAAAAGGACAACTTTCCAGGTGCAACATGTGTCTTCTTTTTTTTTGGTACTGGGGATCAAACTCCCAACTGTGTGCTTGCAAGGCAAGCGCTTATGCCCACTGAGCTAAATTCCCAGCCCACCACATTTCTTCTTAACATTCTACAATAGGACATTTCCTAGGAAATCTCTTGGAATGTTCGGCTGCTCCAAAGAGAACTGGGGTTTGGGAACAGACCAGGGAGCTGTAGTTGTGAAGAGAGTGAGTGGTGATTTGATTAGGAAGTTAGAGTAGCCAGTTCCAAAACAGGTCATCTAACAAAATAAGCATTTTAATGAACCAAAAGTAAAAGGAGAAAATCACTGATAGTTTTTGTAGCTAATATCCATAGTTTTACATTGTGAAGGAAAAGTGAACTTTGTAAAGTACGCTCCAATGCTTGTTTTTAAAAACATAAAACAGTTTTAGGACATTTTATGCTTGTGTGAACTCAGGCACTGCCTTAGGTGTTAAAAGGAGATGAATTCATTTTGTTCTAAAAGAAAGGGAAATGCTTTATGTCTTGAACTTGAGTTACTGTATCTTTTGTGCTATAGAGTTTATTGGAAGATTGAAGTCCATAATAATATAGATGTAAACATATTTAGAATTTGAGATATTTATTTTTTGCTTGCACGAAGGAGGGGCTGTCTAGACTATCGAGATTACAATCACTTACTAATTCCACCATTATATATTCAGTTTTTTGGGGGGTTGTAATGTAAGTGTGCACAAAGTTGAGGACAACTAAATTTCTGACTCACAGGATTTAACATATATGTGTTTACTTACTGCTAAATAAGATGTATTAGAAATTATGACAAGTTGCAAAGTGCAGTGAAATTAAAATAATTCTGCATGGAAAAGGCATCAATGAGGTAATAGTCATTGACTTGGTCCTTAATATTTAGGCAACAGATAAAGGAAATAAATTTGAAGTGAAGACAGTCTCAGTAACCCAATAAGACCTGGAAGAGTAAGAAAGTGGATGTGGTCTTTGAGAGTGAATATTTCCATCTATCTATAGAATGGAGTATGAGAAAATGAAGAAAAGAAAACCTGCTAAGAATCATCCATGTTCTTCAGCACCAAGGTAAAGATGTTAGACTTTAGCCCTCAAACAACACAAAAGGAAAATTACTATACATATAGTGTATCTTTAGTGTATTGTCTAAATTCAGTTCTTTCTTTAATTAAGCTTGTTGGCATATTTTAGGCACACATAATGATGATATTCATCATAGGGAATTTGCACCTCTATGACTTGATTTTTCTCCCATTCGCCTACTCTCCCTTCAACACCCCCCTTCCCCTTCTTGTTTACAAAAGTTGTGTTTCAAGTTTTTCATTTTTTCTCACTTTTTTCTTTACCATCCCTTCCTTTCCCTTTCCTCTCTCCTAAGTTCCCCTTCCATTCGACCAATTCCTTCCTATTTCACAGTATTATTTATACATTCTGGTTCTCATTTACACTTTCAGTTTCTCACCTTAGAGAAACAATATAGTGTTTACACACGTGCATCTGATTTATTTCACCAAAGAGGATGATCTCAAGGTGGATCTGTTTACCTGGAAATGTCCCAGGTTCCTCTATCCTTCTTTCTGGCAAAGTGCTGCTCCACTGTATGAAAAGTCAGCACCTTCTTTATGCATTCATCTTGTGATATGTATTTGAGCTGTTTCTAAGATTTGGCTGTGCTGCTATAAACATGGGCACACATCTGTTGCTGTGATATGATACATTTAGTTCCTTCGGGAAGATACCAAGAAGGAGAATAGCTGGGTCAAATGGAACCTCTAGTCCTAGTTTTACGAGAAATCTTCACACGGATTTCCACAGTTGTCCCACCAACAGTGGATAAGGGTTCCTTTTCCCCCCACAACTCTGCTAGCATTTGCTATTGGTTGATTTATTAATAATAGCATTTTTTTTCTGGGGTGAGATGAAACCTTAGCATTGTTTTCATTTTCATCTCTTGAATCACCAATGATGTTGAACTCTTTTTAATGTATTTATCTTGCTATCTGTATTTCTTCACCTGAGAAGTGGGCATCTCAGATGCCCATTTTTTGATTGAGTCTTTAAATTCATGGTTTGTTTTCTGAGCTCTTTATATATTCTAGATAGTGGCCCTTTGTCTGAGGAACAGCTGGCAAAAATTGTTTCCCACAGTGTGGGTTGTCTTTTCACTCTGTTGATGGTTTCTCTTGCTGTGCAATAGCTTTTAATAAAATGAGATCCCAGCTATTGATTCTTTGTAATAGTTCTTGTGCTATTGGAGTTTTATTCATACAAATATTTGCCTATGCCAATGTCTTCAAGGGTTCTACCTATTTTATCTTCCAGCAGATTTAGTGTAAAACTAGTTTTTTCTGTATACTATATCATTTAATTGCCCCTCAGATCCATAAAGAAGTTCTTTTATTTTTTTAACTTAATCTGGTCACTTTTTAGGTCACTCAAATATATATTAAGGTTACTATATCGGGCCAGGGATTTATCTCAGTGGCTTAAGCGCCTGCCTGGCAAGTGCGAGGTCATGAGTTCGATCCCCAGTACCAAAAAAAAAAAAAAAAAGAGGTTACTATATCTTTCAGTTCAAATATCAATGTTTTCACCAATGGAGAATTCTTATATTTTAGTTATTTAAAGGATACAGCCTTATAGGGGAACATAGTTACATCTGAATTCTGAATTTGTATTTACTAGCCTTGACACATTATATCTTAGTCAAAACCACAAAATCTGTGAGGTAGGTGGGTGTAGTGGCACACACCTGTAAACCTAGCATGCTAGGGATGGCAGGGGAATTCCCATGAGTTCAAGACCAGCCTGACTTATACTGTGAGACCTTGTCTAGAAAAAAATAAAAACAAAGGAGTTGAAATACCCAAAGCAAAAAAAAAAAAAAATCAAAAAAACCTGTCAGGTTTGCCTTCCCTAAAATGGATATAACAGTAATTACCCCTTTCCTAAAAGATTATTTGAGGTAAAAACAATTTCTAAATTGCAGTATATTACCCACTATTTAATTCATTAACTAATTGAATAAAATCTAGTTGATATAACATCATTAAGTCTGGGAAATTAATAATTAATAAAAACAAACAAGTAAAAAAACCCCTCAAAACAAAACAAACCAAGAAACAAAACACTTGTCAGGTTTGTCTTCTGTAAAATGGAGATAATAGTAACTACTTTCCTTAAAAGATTATTTGAGGTAAAACTATTTCTAAATTGTAGTATATTATTCAATTCATTTCACTATTCAATTCCTTAACTAACTGAATAAAAATCTAGTCAATATAACAGCATTAAGTTTGGGAAATTAATATTAAAAGGCAATATTTAAAAATAAGAACAAGATCATGGTATAGTAAAAGAGATAAATATACACAAATAAAAAGCAATATAAGTAGTATAATTAAGGCATATATAAAATGTTAGGAAAATGTAGATAGACTGGCAAAGAAGGGTCCCTGGAGTGATGCTTCAGATAGGCAATGAGTGGAAATTTACAGATGGGGTTTTCTATGTTGACCCTAGTTCATTATCGAAGTGATTTTCAATGTAAAACAAGTTTTGCTCCTTGTATATTAGCCCATGAAACAGTGTTCATATTTCAGAATACAAATACTATATAAGCAAAAGAAAAAACATATTTTATTTTAGTTGTTATATTTTGATACTTATTGGAGCATTTATGTGGTTGTAAAAGTGCAGTCCTTTCAGTGCCATAGAAAAACACATTAAATTGTTTGAAAGTCAGTTATCAGAAAAGTTCAGATTATATAAATTATATTTATAAAACAATTGTAGGTTTAACTTTGTGGGGGTTATGAGATCCCTTTATTCATAATCTAAAGGAACATCCAACAGTCACGGGCCATTCATCACGTTAATGAATTTTATGTTACTGATAAAAAATAATTTTTCAGAAATTTTATTTTTATTAACCTTGGGAAAATATTTTTCTTAAAATTATGAAGGATCACATTTTTAATAAATTTATGAAGAAAAAATATATACTTTATATTAACAATGTAAAAGTAAATGCTTGTATTCTGGACATTTCTGTGATTGGAATTTGTATAGTATCTTTGCTAGTAGTATTTTCCTAATTCAATCAACATGTTTCTGTCAGTTTCCAAAGATTAGAGTGGAGCTGACAAATGTAAAATTTTGTATTTGCTTCCCTGATACATGTTGCCATAGATATAGCTACAACATAGAGTCTCCCAGGAGGAACATTACCAAAGGCAGGATGGCACCATTTGGCCGAATTGGGGCATAAATTATGTGTCCTGGAATTACTCAGAGCTAACCCTCTGGAAAAGAAATAATGTGAGTGGCCAAAAACACCAATTTCTTTGAATTCGTAAAACCTAAATTAATCACACATATCCCATTGTTCCTAAATATGTATTTTGTCCAAGAGTGAGTCTCTTATCTCCTCTCTTTCCATCACATGAAATTCATAGTTATGATATCTCCTTTTCCAGCTCTCCCAGAAATGCAAATAACCTAGCTGACTTTATTAAATCCTAAATCTTCACCCGTCTCTATGGGAAGCATTCCATAGTATTTCATATTTCCCCCCCATTTCACAGATGAAAAATCAAAGATTAAGAAGGATTAGATATTTTTGAAAAGTCACACACCTGGGTAATGTACAAAATGGGAATTTGAACCAAGCTTATACAGTATACCCACTTTGTTTCTAGGAAATACATTCTGGGATACCTAAAGATAGAAGAATAAAACATAGCAGCTAAGTTCTTCATAATTTAGGGAGACCAAGATCTCCAGGATCAATGAATAAATAATAGAAATGAATCCTCAATCCCATTTAGCTGATATAAAATTTATTTATCATAGAAAGTCAATGCAGTTACTAATTAGAACAAAAGAACTGAAGGTAAATTATGGCTTTCCTATTCCTTGGTTGATGAATTTAAACTGTTAGTATACAGTGGAGGGAGAGTCCAGCAAGTTCAGTGGCCTTCAAGTTTCTTTCATTTTAGATTTTTATTTCCTACTCACTTGAGAAGTTACATGATCACTATGGTAATAAATTAATACATATTCTAAACATCATGTATTTGAATACCACTGAATGACTCAAGGTGCAGTTTCTATCAATGTCAAGGGAAGTAGTGCTTTCTAACTCAAAATTTTCAAGCAATATAATTTTTCTACAAAGCACGAAGCCTTTCTAACCTAGTCTTCTATTAGGCAGGATGAGACATGATCTACCAACTGTGTTCTATCTAGAATTTATGACTAAATGTAGTCACTGGAAAAGCTGTAGTGTTATTTGTTTAGTTAGAGAAGGAATGAGTGAGATCAAATTAAGCATATATTGATAATCAGTTGGATATGATGTCTTATTTACTTTTCTTTCTCTTATATCTGGAGAACTAGTACTGTATACTGAATATTTATTATTACTTTCAGAAAGATTCATTGGAGTATTATTTATACACTGTCACTTGAGATTTTACAACAAGGTTTTCAGATATGTTATCATTATCTCCATATTTTAAATGAAGTTACACTTTTTTCAAATGAGATATAGTTAGTAAGTGAATCAAATGGAAATCAATTTCAAAGCTTCTGATAGAAGTCTAGTTGGCCACACCAGTGAATTCAGTAACTCAACAACTCAAAATTTAGTAAAAAGTACTTAATATGCTTGTAATACCTACAGACAATGAGAAATATCACTAGGCATTAATAACATTTCAATCTTAAGAGGTTGATATTAGATTTTATAATGTATTTAAATTATCTTTGACTCATAAAAACATAAATATTGTATACACTAATGAGGTACCAATATAGTAGATAAGATTTAAAACAAGTTAGACATACTTATATCTTCAAACTGTTATCATTTCTTTATGACAAACAAAATTTTTTCTTCTAGTTTTTTTACCGCACTTGTACCAGCCTCTGAAAACCTTCTACTCTTAACTTTTAGGACATCAACTTTTTAAAATTTCAATATGAATATGATTGTGCGGTACTTATCTTCCTGTGCTTGGCTTATTACACTTAGCACCCTTCATGTTCTGGCAGTGCTGATGCTCATAACAATATTTCACTTTTTAATGGTGGAATAATACTGTGTTGTGCATGCACCACTTTTTCTGTATCCAAATGATAGATATCTTGATTGTTTTGATTTCTTGGTTGCTATGAATACTGCTCCAATAAATATGAAAGTTCAGATCTCTTCCACGTACTGATTGTATCTCCTTTGAATATGTACCCTATACTAGGATTGCTTCCTCATAAAGTAGATCTATTTCTGATTTGTTGAAGAACCTCCAAACTGTTTTTCACAATAAATGTGCCGATTTACAATGCCACCAACAGTATACAAGGATTCTCTTTTCTTTACATCCTTGCCATTACTTCTTGTTTTTTCTTTTTAATCATAGCCATTCTTCCTGGATCAAGGATATCTCATTGTAACTTTAAAGTGATGATTAATGAATTTGGAGATTTTTTTTTCATGTACTTGTTGTCCATCTGAACTTCTTCATTTGAGAAATATTTATTTAGCGCTATTCTCTCTCTCTCTCTCTCTCTCTCTCTCTCTCTCTCTCTCTCTCTTTGAGTTTCTGATTTTGGGGGTGGGAAAACCAGGAAACAAACTTAGCACCTTGTACTTGCCAGGCATGTGCTGTGCCACTGAGCTGGATTCCTGGCCCCATGCTTATTTTTTTTTATTGTTTTTTGATGTAGAAACTTTGGCATTCTTTATATATTCAGGATATTAATCCTTGTCAATGACATAGCTTGCAAATATTTTCCCTCATTTTGTAGATTGCCTTACAATCTGGCTATTTGGTGAAATTAAAATCTGAAGCTTTTTAGTTTGATGTGATTTTATTTGCTTCTTTTAGCTTTTGCTTCTCGTACTTTGAGCATCTTGTCCAAGAAATTCTTGCACATTATAGTGTCTTGAAATTTTCCCCTATGTTTTCTTCTATCATTTCACTATGTCCAGTCTGACATTTAAACAATGACCTACTTTCTATTTTTTGTAATATGAGAAATAGGGATCTAGATTCATTTTACTGTGTGTAGAGATTCAATTTTCATTTAGAAAAACCTGATTTTTCCAACACATGTTCTTAGCACATTTGTCAAAACTGAGTTAGTTACAGATGTGTGCATTTACTTCTTAGGTGATCCATTCTGTCCTGTTAAACTCTGTGTGCATCCTTATGCTAATAACTTAATATTTTGATGACTGGGACTGCCTGCCTTCCCTCATCCATCCATGGCAAGCTTGAGGGTGGAAACTGTCAGGATGTGACCAGCATTAGATTCCACCAGGTGACTGCTAAGTTTCAAGAAAAAGTTTTCACTTACTACCTTGTGCAACTCCCAGAAAACAGAGTCTTGCACCATGCTATGTTGTCCAAATTTAGGGTCATGTGGGAGAAGCCAGTTTCTTGGTCCTCTAAGCAGATGCTAAGCTGGGCCATACCTGAGTCCCAGAGCTGCAAGGTCTTGCACAGTTTTAGGGTTCACCAAGTTCCATGTTGTGGCTGGAATGGATGCAGGAGATTTCATGACTCTGTCCCCTAGAGCTCAGAATTCTGTTGGTACCTGGGAAGTTCTAGAGCTCTTTCTTCTGGTACTGGCCTGAAAGAGTTTTGCAGCCCATGACTGGGGAATAAATATTGGAGACAGACCTTTGGCTACCTGGGCCGATTCTAAGTTGAATCACACAGCCACAAAGGTCTGCATAGTCTTGGTAGAAAGATGGGTGGAGCCCAGGTCTACTCCAAAGCTGGAAATGACAAAGGCTGAAAGAAATGGTGAATCAAAATTAGAGACTTTCATATTGGCACACAGGTCTCTGCCTGCTGCTAGGATAAGGCTAGAGGATCAGTTCAGGAGCTCTGACCTGAAATGAAGACTTCATTTTCTATGGTTGCTGGAACTCATTGCAGTGAGCTTGACTATGGACTTAATGCTCTGCACTAACTTTACTGCCATGCTTCCCAAAATTTTGTAGTGTTCCCACATGTTCTGCCAGCAGAGATTGCAGGACAAGTGCCAGGGGAGTCAGCTACCTGCCTTTGTAGTTCTAGAAGCTCAGTCTGCAGATATTGGCCTGGGGCTAAGAGTTGTGGGACTTTGCCCAGCACTGAATTTCACTAAAGTGTGCTTAATATTGGGTTTTCATCCTAAAGCTTAGATTTAGAATAGTCATTGTCAATGACTCAAAAATAACAAAAGTTGATGAAAAATGAATCTGTATATGTTATTGATCAGAATGTAAACTAGTACAATGGGCTTGGAAGTAAGTATAGGGATTTATCAAAAAATTAAAAATAGAAATTCCATTTGACCCAGTTATACCTTTCTTGGGTATCTTCTAGGGAAAATTAGAATCATCCTACTGCAATGGTGCATGCAAACCCATTTATTGCAGCACAATTCACAATAGCTGAAGTGGCCTATATGCCCATCATCAGATGAACTGATAAAGAAAATGTGATTATATATATATATATATATATATAGTCCTTGAGAAGGATAATTATGAGGCATTTGTAGGAAAATGGATAGATCTTGAGACTCCTGGGCTTAATGTAATTACTAGGTGTTGAAAACATTTACCAATAAAAAACAAAATTTAAAAACTCTCTCTCCCTTCCAGAAACAGGTGTCACCTGTCTCTGTGTTGAGCTGCTTAGAGTTGGGGGGGGGGTGACACCTGCTAGTCTATCCTCTGTCTTCTGAAACAAGTCTTTATTATTTGTTCTACTAGACATAGGCCCTATAGTTTTCCACTTGTCTTAGGTCTTGTGAAAGTAGATACATATGTGAACAGTTGTTCAAATCAGTGTGTTTGTGGGGACACAATCACTAGAGGATCTTAGTGACAGTCATCTTCCATCTCCAAAAAGTGGGTATTATAATTACAACTTAACAAATAAATTAAGTTTATAAATATGAACAAATGTATTTAAGATGACACAACTAGAATATGACTACTTCTATATGTCCAGTGCTTTATGTGCAGTAGTCTCTTAGGAACTAAGGAGAGACCTGAACCTCAAAGGTCAGACTCCAGTGTCCATACACTTTTCCATATGTTGATTTAGTAAGACTTACCGAATTTCCTAAATTTAATATTAAGTAGGTAGACTCAGATAAATCAAATAGGAATTTCCACAAGACCGAAATTCCCAATCCTTTCCATATAAAGACAAAGGGAAGTATGCACAAATTTATAGGAATTTATAAATCTGAAGTATGCACCTTGTCTTCATCTATGAAATTTCTTTCATAGCCTGTTTTGAATGTTAAACCTAAACAGGAATACCATTTCATTTGATTGTTTTTATATAACATAATTCAAACCAAAACATTCAAGACCACAAAGTAATTTGCCATTATATTCAAAGCTAAGTGGACTTTAAAGATTAAGTGCATGTGAACTGCTTTGATGGTTTAAAAACTCAGTTTAGTTTCATACATAGAAAGATATGCAATAGCTAATAAGTCAACTTCTAAATCTATAATTGAGGATAGAAAGACTAATCCCTACTTTGATAACCTTGGGCAGTTTAGAAAGTAGAAATAGTTATCAGTCCTTTCCATAACTCTGTAGTAAAGAGAGGTGATTCTGGACTTCAAAAGAAGATAACAGGAAATCAGTGATGGCTACCATAATATATCCTGTGGACTGGTGGGCTCATAGGAAGGGTTGGCTTCTTGTTTCTCCTCCCCCTTGCCTGAAACTGCACTTCATCATAATTTTAATCTCGTTGGTGAGAAGATCAAATTCTGTCTTTCCCTTTATACCTCACTTGCTTTTGTCCTACTCTGCATGTATGAATAATATTATACTGTTTTGTTCTGATTTAGATTTTAGGTACATAAACATAGCGTTTTCCTTTTAGTGTAGGCAGCTGAGGCAATTAGGCATTTGAGGCCAAATTTAAAAGGAATAGTCTTACAAAACATTAAATGCACTATCTGTTTTTGGTTCTTATGATCTGCACTGAGGGAGATACATAATTTCTAATGTGAATTATATTAGTATTCACACATATTTATCACCTCCACCTCAGAATTCCTCCTTGTGGAACGATTCTCATCTTCACCTTGTTTAGTAAATCTAACCACTTGATTTGTGCAGATCAATGAAAACTGAGGGTGTGTGTGTGTGTGTGTGTAACCCTTAAGAATCAAAGTTTTAAAAATGATTGCATTATTGCATGTGCTCTGTTGCCTTGTGGATTCATGCATTAGGCAGTGTTGTACAGAATGGCTACTTGATTGAGGGTCTTAGAATCAAAACAATGTGGAAGACCTCTACCACAAGAGATATTTGGCAAGGAAAACAAAGAAATATCATTTGTTTGTTTTGCTTTTCGGTAAGCTACTAAAATTTTGTAGTTGTTCCTACTGAGTTATCTAGTATATCCTATCTGACAGTTTCTTCAACAGTCATTGAAGACAGCTGATGCTTTATTTAGAATGCTAGGTCATTATATACACAACAGAAACTCCAAAAGAACTTGTTCTGCATTTATCATGCAGAATTAAGTGTAAATAGATGAACAAATCATTGCTACTATGATCATAAAATAGGTATAAAAACAGCATTGCTTTAAGAAGTCTCTGGACAAGATTTTAAACTTTTTAAAACAAAATAATCACACTCAAATTTAATCCTTGACTTTATAATCATGTCAGATTTCTCATTTTAGAATTTTTCATAATACAGAAAAAACAGGAAATAAGTGGTAAAGCCACACTTAATTACTCTTTCCTATAAAAAAATGCACAGTATTTTTTATTTTACCAACAACAGTGAAAAACACTATTCCCTACCCCAATGAGAGAAATAAAATGAAGAGAAAATGTTCTTTGCTTCAAAGCCCAAATTTTGCCACTTTGCTTCTCATTTTGCTCATGAAGCACCGGTATGAGAAGTGATTTTACAGTGTAAACAGCTCAGTATTCCCAGTCATTTCTAGTAGTTGCTAATGATCTTTTGTGGTAACTTATGAGAATTATTTGTTTCACTTACTGCTACATATATAACATATTTGATAGATTGTGTTTAAATTAAAAGGAGGTCACTAGATATTGTGGTATCAATAGTATTAGATTTTTATGCTTATTATATGTGCACAACCTATAGTGTTAATCTTGAAAAGGAGAGAAAAGAGGGAGGAAAACAGAAGATGGGAGAGACAGAGAGAAAAAGAGAGGGAGAGAGAGAGAGAGAGAGAGAGAGAGAGAGAGAGAGAGAGAGAGAGAATTACAGTTAAACTAGTAAGAATCTCAGCAGCCTGAGAAGTGGATAGATGTCTGATTTTCTCACCTTTCCTATAAAGAATGTCGCCAAGAACTCCAGTATACACTTTCTAGAAATGACTTGGAATTAGAGAAGTCATCCATTATAATACAATCCCGATATATTTTCCAACTTATTAGGTTTTGTAGAATGTCACCCAATAGGTGCTAAATTGGACTAGATTAAGAAACTTAAAAATCCAAGGTGTTGTCTCTCACTGTGTGAGTCTGGGTCTGCACTGTACACTGTGTTTAAAAAGATGGTGCATGCCACTCTCAGTATTCGTGCTATGCCTTTAGGTGGCAGATGACTGAACTCCAGGAGCATCACTAGATGGCCTGTGACGTTGGGCAGCTAATGTTTACCTGTGGAGATGCCTTCTTAAAAAATCTATTCCAACACTCTGTCTTTGTTTGCAAAGTCTGTCATTTTCACTTGCTTGTTGATAAATAATTTCTTCTTCCAGTCAGTGCTCATCTCTGCCCTACACAAGTCATCAGCAGGAACAAAAAATGAAGGAGACACTAATGCCAAGAATATACAAACACCTTATTCTGGGGGTGGGGGAGATATTTTAAGGGACACCATCATAAGAAATGAAAAAGGAGATGTTAAAAAATCCTCAGTTCAATCCTCATTTCCTGCTTTTCCTCTGTTCAAGAAAAATAAAATATACATGAATGAAGGATACAAAAGCAGCCAGGTATATTAGTGCTGTTTCACTGTTGAATGATTTGCCTCCCCAGCTTCTTCAAAGGCAGCTAAGGTGAAGGGAAAGTTCTTAGTTGTTGAGGGAATTAGTTGAAATTACAATGATATGAAATACAAGAAATGAATTCAGGAAAGATGCTAGGTTTGTCTCACTGAAAACCAGATAAAAGACAAAACACAACAGTGAATCATGCAGCTTATGTGGCATCCAGAACAGTCACCAAAACCTGGAAGTCCCAGGGTTTTTAAACATTGTGATGCTACAAAGGAAAACAAAATAGTTTGACTCAGCTTCAAAAATACAGTATACTGTACCACACTAGAAGGAAAAAAGCTTCCGATTTGAAGGATCAATTTTGTGATGTTCTGAATGGAGACATTTTCTTAAGAAAATTAATATGTAGGCAAGAAAATATTTTAGCATGACATTATCATTTACAGCAATATGTGAAGTGACAAACATTGCCATTTGATGAACAGGCTCAATATCAGCCTAAGTATAAATTACGAATTATTTGGAGAACATAAAATTGTGTGTAAATGCATCTTTTTCTGCGCTTTCTGTAAGGCATGCTATTATCAGTCCCCAGCCATGAATGTGGCATCTCACCACGAAAACCTGGAGTGGCAGGGTTCACCTCTGTGATGGCAGTGTTTGTCCTGGCCTTTAAATGTCAGGGGCTGTATGGGAAAGGGTGAGGTTCTGCTCCTGAGACCTGCTAGCGCCCCAGCCTCCCTGCCAATGAAGACAAAGCAAATATTTTTAATCCAGAAAATTTACCCTCCTCAAATTAAACAACCTTGGCAAACACCTCTCTCTTTTGTGCTTTAACTAAGAGAGAGCTATTAGACTTAGCAACTTTCTTAAAAATAGCCTTTAATCTCCAAAATAGGTGTCTGAAGCCCATTGTTGAAAGGAAAAAAGTGAAATCTCAGATAAGAAACCTTCCCTGGAGCTGCAGAGCAAATTCTGATTAACAGTAAATGTGAAGGCCTTAATTCCTAAGGAAAGTGAGTTTTTTTTTCTCCCAGTGTATCTAGAACATGGGTTCCTTTTATAGTAACTTCTTTAGTTCTTTAAGATGCAAAATAAAAAGTATCTACAGAAAGAAAAACAAGAAGTAATCAATAGTTCTGTTGAACATACACAGATATTTTAAAGACATATCTATGAAAGAAGTATTATAAATAATTTATCTGTACTATCATTGTCATATATATACACATACATATATGCACACACTCAAATATATATATATATATATATATATATGATTCAGATTCAGAAATGCAGCATAAATTTTTCTAGTAGTCATGTTGGAGAAAAAGTAAAAAAACAAGATAAATAATTTTTAATAATTTCATTTTGATAAAACAAACAGATATTACCTTAGTTTTAGAGTTTACCTTTAAGAGAATGAAAATTAAATAAGAACAAGCTAATCCCTAGGATGCAAGAGCTGCATTTTAAGACAGAATTTGCATGTGCCTAATGGCTCCTAAGTGGAGCAGTGCAGTTTGGGACACCCCAAGGTCAAAGCACTCACTTAAAAGTTGAGCGAAGGGAAGCTCACACAGGGTAAGTGAATGTCCTCAAGCCCATTAGCTGGCGAAGTACGTAGTCCAAAAGGGAACTTTTTTCCTAAACTCATGCTTCTTCTAAGTAAATTCTGTTGAACCTGATTATTCAAAGTTCAAGTTTTACATGCTAAAATAGAACTTTGGGCCTGGAATATAGCTCAGTGGCATAAGCGCCTGCCTGGCAAGTGCAAGGTCATGAGTTCGATCTCTGCTCCAAAAAAAAAAAAAGTTCTTAAAAACTGTCTTTAAAAAAAAATAAAATTGACAACTGTTGGGGCAGTCAAATAGAAAACATTTATGAACTGTAGTTCATAAAAATACTGCAGATTTATGTAGATTATTTATTACACCTTAAAACTCAAAAGTTTCCAAATAAGACTCTTCATGAAACTCTACAGCCTCCATGGGAGAACTAGCCACTCTTTCGACTCATATTTTATTCTTTTTTTTAATTCTGAAATCAACCTTGTGTCTGAATTGTTACAGACCTCCTGTTCATGGCTTTAGTGATCATTTTAATTGGTCAGAGATGGTCCTAAGGTTCTTGAGGCCACATTAGCCAAATTCCAGAAACAAAGTGCACGTCACACAATACCCAGATCCCTTTTAAAAGTGTTCTTCCGGACAACTGACCACAGGCAAAGTCACTTCAGTTAACTCAGCTGTAGGAGATGATGGATCTCCTGCACTGTGGGATCTGTCATCCATCATAAAGCACACTGCCCTGTGTAGAAATAATACATGATTACCAGGCTCAGGGCTATAAGAGAAAAGAATCATAAGGAATGATAAACAAAAGAATTCTTTTTGTCAGCTCAAGACAGAGCTACATCAAACAAGCAAATAAAAACCTTTAGTTTCCTTCAGGTATGAGAACACTTTCCTTAAAAGAATCCTCTGTCTGATGCCCACTTTTGTCTGCTGCAAACACACTTTGTTGCTGTGAATAATTGTGAGGCATCCTTTGGGTTCTCAACCTTATATCTCTTTCATTGAATTATCTTTAATGCCCTGCACTGAACTGGAAACTGTCCCAGCACCTTGTCAGCTCTTTTTATTTTTGTTATAAAACAGGTTTTACCTGAAGGAGATGACCATTTGTTGCCAAACTTAATTAAGGAAAGTTGGATCTTTTAGAGCAGAGAGGATATGAGTTGCTAAACAGCAAAGAACATTTTCGGTGTTTTTCTATGACACAAGATCATCACTATGTTCTTTACATCTGAGTAAAGAGACAAAAGAGAATACTTTCTACCCCTTCCTACATGTTTCCAATATTTGATCATCATTATCCCCATTTAATAGGTGAGGAAATTGAGATGGTGAAAGATAATTGGAGATACCGAATGCCACAGAACAGAAGACGGAGCTAGAAGTCATTAACTTTGTCAATTTCCAAAGTGCAGCTGAAACACTGAGGGTTTGAAAAAGAACAGATGGTAGATGAAGGCAAGGACTGAAGACAGAGGCCTTCCTTTAGCAACTTGGAAAGCTGTAGAGTGTTATTCTGCATCTTAAATAGAATAGAAATTCCAGATATTAAAAGCAAGCCATACTGCCTTATATGAGGTTCTAAAAAGAAATACTTCTCTTTGGAAAGATCTGCCTATATTTAAAATTATCTCTTAATGTCCTATTCTTAAATTAAGATTATTTAACAACTTATGTATATACAATGATCACATTCATCATACGGAATTTGTACCTGTACATAATATACCTTGATTTGTCTTTTTTCCCTCGCATCCCCCTCCCTTTAACCCCTCTTCATCTCCTTATTTACATAGCTTTGTTCCACTTTATTCTTCTTTTCCCCTTTTTTCCTTTCCTTTCCCTTCCTTCTTTTCCCACTCCCTGCTCAATTCCCCTTTCCTTTTGAGCAATGTCTTCTCATTTCACCATATGTTTTGTACAATTTGGTTCTTATTTACACTTTCAGTTTCTCACAAGTAGACACAGACAGTAAGACAATGAGACACACACAGTGAGACAATGTGTATTTACATGTGTGTTCAATTTATGTAATTACAAGTATGGTACTCAAGGTACATCCATTTAGCTAGAAATATCTCAAGGTTATCCCCCTTTATGGCAGAGTAGTGCTGCATTTCAAAGCACATTTTTTAAAATCCCTTAATGGTTGATGGACATTTACGTTGTTTCCAAGATCTACCTATTACAAACTGTGCCACTATAAACATGGACTCATGTACATTGCTGTAGTGTGATGTTTTTTTAACTTTTTTGGAAATAAAACAAGAAGAGTAATAACTGAGTTGAATGGGACCTTTAGTCCTAGTTTTTTGAGGAAACTACACACTGTTTTCCACCATGGTTGCGTCAGTCTACATTCCCACTAACACTGGAGAAGAGTTCCTTTTTCTTCATAGTCCCACCAGCATTTGTTATTGGTTGATTTCTTGATAACAGTCATTCTTTCTGGAGTGAGATGGAATCTCTGTTGATTTAATTTGCCTCAAATGATTAGTGATGTTGAACATTTTTTGATGTATTTATTTGCCATTTGTACTTTGCATCTGAGAAGTATGCATTCATCTCAGATGCTCACTGTTTGAGTGGGCCTTCAAATTTAGAGTGTCTGATTTTTTTCAGTTCTTTATATGTTCCAGATATTTGTGCTTTTTTGAGGAGCAACTGGCTAAATATTTTCCACTCTGTGGCTTGTCTTTTCACTGTGTTAGTGATTTCTTTTGCTGTGCAAAAGCTTTTTAATAGGGTGAGATCCCAGTTGTTAATTCTTTGTAGAATTTTCCATGTGATTTGGATTTTGATTTAAAAAAACCTACAGAAAATTTAAATAGATGATGTTTATCTCAATCTGATAAAAGCCATCTATGGGAAACCAAGAGCCAACATTATATTAAGTGGACAAAACAGAAAATTTTCACTCTAAAATAAGGAACAAGATAAGGATGTCCACTATCACCACTCTAATTAAGTATAGTTCTGGAATCATTAGCCAGAGCAATTAGACAAGAGAGAGCAGTAAAAGGAATAATGATAGAAAAAGAAAAAGTTAAATTGTCACTATTAGCAGATGATATGATATCCTACATAGACCCCAAAACTTCGAAAGTCCTACAGATTTAATAACCAAATTCAGTCACCTGAATACAAAGTCAACAGTCAAAAATCAATAGCATTCATATACACAAAAAACAAACTCACTGAGGGAGAAATTATGAAAACAATACCTTTTGTGATAGCATAGAAAAAAATGGAATACTTAAGACTCAGTCTAACAAAGGAAGTAAAAGATCTCTACATTGAAAAGTACAGTACTCTATAAAAGGAGATTGAAGAGAATATCAGAAAATAGAAAGATGTTCCTTCCTTGCTCTTTGGTAGGAAGAACCAACATAATAAAAATGACCACAGTCCCAAAATTGTTATACAGATTTGGTGCAATTCCAATCAAAATACCATTAGCATATCTCACAGAATTAGCAAAAAGCAATTCTAAAATTCATTTGTAACGAGACAAAAGCTAGAATAGCAAAAGCAATTCTGGTCAACAAATGCAAAGCATAGGGCATCACAGTCCCTGACTTTAAATCATACTACAAAGTTACTGTGATAAAAACAGCATGGTATTGACACAAAAACAGATCAGAAGGTCAATGGAACAGATTAGAAGTTCAGAAACAATTTCAAACACATAGTCACCTTATTTTTGACAAAGGAGCCAAACATTCACCAGATAAAGCCTCTTTAATAAACAGTCTTGGGAAAACTGACTTTCCACATGCTGAAGAGTAAATCTAGACCCATGTCTATCACCATGCACTAAATTAAAAATCAAAATGGATAAGAAGTCTAAATATTAAACAAGAAGCATGAAATATTCTAGAAGAGAAAACAGGTAGAACTCTTGAAGACATAGGTGTAGGCAGAGACTTCATGAATAATGTCCTATTTTAGGGGTATAATTCAAATAATTTTTTATAACAAGTGGTTGTCTCAATGATATACTTTAAATGGGTGACCTTAAAATCGCATAAACTACAATTGTATGACTTAGATGAAATTTCTCTCATTTTTTTTCCTATTGAGTTCTATTATAAATTCAGAAAAATCTAAGTCACAAATAACCTATCCCATTCCCTGGTAAACAAATTCTAACCCTTCAAGATTTTGCTTCTCTGTCCAGAAATCTTAGAAATGATTTTATTTTCCTGTAATTCAAATTTAAGGATCAAGAAGTCTAGGTACTTTGCTTTTATAATATTGTCCACATGCCCACAATATTTTGTCTTCTGCACGAGCAATGAACTACAACATATCCTTTCCTTCTGCCATGTTCCTCTCATTTATATTATTTAATTTCAAAATTATAAAATTTTAATTTTATAAAAACAACTAAGATAAATTACTCAACTTTTACACATACATATATATTAAAATTCTACCATCAAATCTGGTAGCCACTAGTCATACATGACTACTAGTAGGTGAAATGCAGCTAATTTCAACTGAATTTTGCCAAAATCTAACATGTGCATTGGATTTCAAAAGGTAGGTACAAAAATAAATGTGAAGTATATCATTAATGATCTTTAATACTGAATACACATTGAAATGTACTAATTAGAATAAATTAGGCTGAATAAAATATATTCTTAAAATTAACTTTGCTGGTTTTTGTGTTTACTTTTTAAATATGGTTATTAGAACATATACAACTGCATGCATGACTGTAGATTATTTCTATAGAATAAAAGTTGGCAAACTTTCAATGTGAAGGCCTAGACAGTAATATTTTAGTGGCCATATACTCTCTATTTCAATTACTCAACTTTTTAATCTCTGAATGAAAGTAAGCATGGACAATATATAAATAAATTAGCATGGCCATGTTCTAATAAAACTTTATCTACAGACATTTATATTTGGATTTTATATAATTTTTGTGTATCACAAAATTCTACTTTTGATTTTTTTCAAGCATTTAAAAATATAAAAGGTTGTCCCTTCTTAGGTTCTATGGTCCACCAGAGCTCTCTTAAAACTTTGATCACATTTTGAAGTTTTAAAGGGTGTGATTTTTAACAGATAATTAGGTCATAAGGGCTGTGCTCTAATGAATCAATTAAACTAAACATAGATTAATGAGTTAATGGGTGATGCAGAGAGGGTTCTATTATAAAGACAGTCTGTCTCTATTGAATGTGCTATTTTGCCCTCCTCCATGTCATGACCCTCACTAGAGGCCAGTCAGATGCTGACACCATGCTCAAGATAAATGCACTTCTTTATACATTATTTTTCAGTCTATAGTATTCACTTATAGCATCAGAAAATTGACTTGGACCACAGGTCAAACAAATTTGGATAGTGAATGATCAGTTAGGTTTGTGTCATGAGATATAGTTTGCTGACCTCTGCTATAGAGTATAGAGTACAATGTGAGTGTGAGTCTATCGTCTGTCAAATCCTGTTTACCATGCAAAGGAGGACTGAGCTGTGTTAGGGCACTGGAACAGAAAACAAAACAAAACCCTCAAATCAGAATTGCTGGAGTAAAGTAGAAATAGGGATATGGTATTGATTTTTCATGTGCCACAAGCCACCAGAATTTTTTTTATCCTTAGGAATGAGTATTTTACTACCAAATTTTATGGCAAATATGTTTATGCTATTAATTGTATGCTAGTTTAAAAAATAAAATAGATAGTGGAGGTGAGGCAGACTATGGAAAAGAATTCATAGATGTTAGTTAAATCTCTTGCTTAGCTTTCCAGTTGTCCTCCTAAGCAGCAAGTGAAACAGCTGATGAAACGGAAAAGAGAAAGCAGCAGAAGGCTGCATTGTGACAAAGCTGACTAACAGATGAAGTCTATTGCTGACATTCATCCACCTCTTGCAGTTTTGCTATTAGCTCCTGACTTCATGCAGCTTAGAGCCCAGTGTAGCAAATAGATTTTAAGCAAGTAAAGATATACCATTCAAAAATGCAAAAATCTCACGAAATAAAAGAATGGGCACACTAGAAGACTGTTTTTAAAACTTACACATATCTATAAATACCTCTAGGAAATTATTAAAGGGAAGAATGTGATTTAGTATCTGGGTTTTTCACCTTACATTCTATTTTTCTCTTAAAACTCTAAGTGAGGCTAATCCTTATTCCGTGGACCCCAATCCAATGAAATGCAAGGTTTGCAATAGCAGGTATTTTTGTCTCTGATTCACTGATGTTTCCCAATTACCACATAATAATCACCCAATAAATATATTTTAATGAATGAAAATTGACACTGGGGGAAAGTCACATTGGAGGTGTATCATTTATATTGAAGTATCCAAAAAAAAATCTGTGATAGAAAAATAGTTTAAGTGAGCCTTGAACCAAAGCACTCTTCTTATGTTCTGAGAGCTACCATTCAATAGTTCACCCCTCTGTAATTTACTCTCAGCTGTAAGAGTGCGTTCTTACCAGTCTTTAATGCTTCTCTGAAGGAAAGAGTTCAACAACGGAGGTTATGAATAGTCTGATATGGTGTCTTCTCCATAACATTTATTTTTCTAAACCGATTCCTGGAAAAAGAGTATTTTCAAAATATTGACTTTAATTTTATAGTTTAAGTACTAGTGTGCTACTTAATCTTTATTGACAATTTGACAAGAGTATACTGGAGAGATGAGTAAACTTTGAGTGTATTAAACTCATTAGTGTGTGGAGCTATTGATAAGTTCATAGCAGAACGGGCTATTAAGAGGTAGGGACAAATTGAAAAGAATGCATCATAGGGACATGAACTTGGGGACTATGTTTGGTTCCTGGCTTCTTCCTCTCAGTCTGATTTCCTGTCCACTGCCTCCCAGGTGACATGAATTGAGCACTTTTGTCCACGACACCCTTCCATAACTTTCCTGCCTTGGATCCAGCTGACTATGGACCAAAACCACTGAAACTGTGAACAAAAATAAATCTCTCTTCCTCTAAGTTGAGATTGTCAGGTATTTTGTCCCAGCAACAGGAAAAGTGACCAAGACAACTAGTGACAACTAAGCTGAAACATATTTGGTGCCTGGATCACACCAAATAGTAAAACAATTTATTAACAGCCACTGCCCAAAACTAATGACAGAATCATTAATAAGGATAAATTTCCCTCCCCTTTTTTAGAAATACAGGCTGCCATTTATGATGAACACTATTTCCCTTTACAAAAGAGCTAATAAAAGATTCTTAGAGTTGCAAAATATTTAAAAGATTGTCTATTTCAACCACTGTTCTAAGGTAGGAATCCTTATCCTCCTTTTAAATAATCATACCATCTGAGCTCACTCAACAATCTATTTCATTGTTTGCATCTGGTGAATGGCTGTAAGTTGTTTCTTTAATGGTTTTTCTCTTCCTCAGCCTTTTATCTACTGGTTCTTGTTCACTTATTTGACAGATATTTTATTGCTAACAACATGCTGGAAGATAGCAGTGAAATCTTCATAGGCCCTGCTTATGTAACTCTGTCCTCCAGAATTCATCAGCATAAATCTGATCCATCTTCCTTATGACAATTCCTCATAATTTTTAGGAAACAGTTGTTCCTAAAAGCGCAGAAAACCGCTCTTTCATCTTTATGAGAAGTTATTTCACTTGGTCACTCTCTCATACTTGCCATGTGTCGGGTACTGCCCAAAGCTGTGAACACTGTTCTTCACAGCACAGTTATGATCTTTTCTCCATGGTAATTAAAACTTATGCTCTGAATACTGAACAGACTGAGCATTATGATAAGACAGAAAATGATGCTATGTGATCTAGAGTGTCACATGGTAGAGTCCTGAGAAAACTAACCTGCAATTTCAAAGCAGAAGGTCTAAAGTTGATCAGGGTAAGGAAAAAAGTATCTGCCCAGGAATGGTAAGGACAGAGACTCCACTGGAAAAACAAAATGTCAGCTATGAATCAAAGATGATAAAAAAAAACAGCACGGGAAACAAAAGTGTTATAAGAAGGCACAATAGAGGAAATCAGGAAAGAGGGCTTGGAGAGCTTTGTAACTTGATGTGATGGTTTTTTATTAACTTCAGCCAAAAGACAAGAAGAACTTGAAAGATTTTAGGCAAGATAGTGAAACACTCAGATCTGAATTCCATAATGATCACTCTGACTTCAGTGCTCCGAATAAAATAAAGGTGAATAAAGCTTGAGGCAGGAAGATGTGTCAGTGTTTCTTAAAATGTAGCACACATATAAATTGAGGATCTTGTCAAATTGCAAGTAATAGATGTGTTTGGGTGGGTTATGAGCTTTCACACTTCTAACAAGCTCACAAGTGACAATAATACAGATAAACTGAGGTCCTCAGTTGCATGGAGAAGACTATGTGGCAAGCCATGTTGGAAAGCAGGTTAGGTGATGGCAGGGAGATGAAGAGAAGTGGCTGGATTCCAGTAAGTTTTAGAAAATAGACTGAGGTCTTCATAAATGAGGGGGTGAGAGAGAGATGAGGAAAGGATTCCCTCACTGTGTGTCTGACTTCGCTAAAAAACAGTGGGGCTTATGGTTTAAGCACATAATCAAAAGCAAAACTAAACTCTAGTTTATTTTCAGCCTCTCAAAAACATGACATTTTCTAGTCAGCTGTTCCTGTTCTAAAAAATTCTATACATTTATTTAGTGATGTATGAAGTAGTTTACAAAATGGTTAAACTTAGTCACATCGCCTGGATAGGCTATTAGGGTTCTTTAATGGCAAATAACCTAGAGATTTCTTCTTGTATACTGAGGAGCGTGTACATGCAGTGCATCTGTATTCCTGCAAGAATGCAGATCTGCACTTCCACAGTGCACTGTGGGCTTCAGTGGTTTGCATACCAATGGGACTTCATTTGGCTTTAGCAACAGAAGTAGGTAACCAGAGATGAAAAGGCTCATTTCCTAAGTTTTACTGCTGCTGTGTTAGTAATAGTAGAAATCACATTTTGGTGATGAGCTGACATGGTTTTTAACAGTTAGGATTCTTTCTTTACTCCCACAGCACATTCCCTGGAAGATTTCTATTAAACAGAAGAGGCAGTTTAAAGGTTTGATTATTATAGATTTTTTAAAGTTTACCCCACATAGCAATTGCAGCCAGCCTTGCCAGAATAATTGAGGTGGGGCAGTGTGTGTGTATGTGTGTGTGGGGAAGTGTTCTAATGTACTGAAACAATGAAACCTCATTGTAAGAGAGAGTTTTGTTCTCGCTTGTCTGAAATATCATTACCCACTTCATCTTTTATGAACAAACAGTTTATTTGTTGAACTATTCAGGCATAGGAATGACAAACAGCTCTCAGGCTTGTTTAGCTAACTTGGAGATCTCGAATATTTCTGGTTACTAAGCTTTAAAAAGATGGCTGTTTATGGTAAACATTCTATAGTTTTCCATCTACTTAAATTGAAGCTGACAGAAATTCAAAGGTAATGCTTTCCTTATAAAGTGATCCTTTGTGATGTAATTACGGAATGAAATATCTTGGCTGAAATAGGATTTCCTTCTGGAGAGATGACATTAAAAAGAAGTAGAGAGCACCAGTAAACAATCTGAGACTCTAGATGAGTAACAGCAAAAGGAAGTAAAGTCATTTCTTTAATTCTCTTGAATGCTGTCAGAAAATAACAACATTTAGTTGAAACAAGCAATTCAAACTAGACTTCAGGAACAGAGCAAGCCACATAAGGCAGCACTGTTCAAGTCCCAGGAAATGACAGATAGTTGTTTTATAATAGAAAACATCATTATGATATCTGACCAGCTCCCAACACTGTTCTTCTGGCAACATCCCTGATGACCAGCCAGAATGGATCTCTGTGGCACAGATGACTTCACTTCTTTTCCTCCCAGCATCATGAGGAAACCAAATTTTCCAGCATCACTTGCATTTAGCTGGGCCTTGAGACTGAGCCCCAGCAGTAGAATGTGGGTAGGAATAGATGGATCCCACTTGTGGGTCTGCCCCTCAAAATTCTTCCAAGAGTTTCTCTACCTGCTTTCTCCCTTCTCTACATGGCTAACTGTTGTGCAAGATCCCTGTCTCTCACATCATAGAAATGGTCCAAGCCTTAAAAGCCATTGATTTTTTTTTTCACTAAAGCTAAGTACCCCTTGATTTCTAGTCGCTAGAGCCGTACCAATGTTATGCAATTTGAGGGCCAAGTTAACCATACTAAAGATGAATAGCTCTCGGTTACTGAGCTATGTTCTTATGTTCTGAATAAAACACTTTCTGATACTGATACCCATCTCTGGAACTGAGGACATGTCAAATGAGAAGCTTGAAGCAGTCATGTTTGTTCACAGTGAGATGGAAGTAGGTAAAATAAAGTCCTGGAGTAAATAGCCGATGTACCCAGGAAGGAAACCAGGAAACTACAGAGGTATGTTGATAAAGGCTTTATAATCTCTTCCTCTCCTAAGGGTTTGCTAATTTCTTGATTTTTCATTTGTAATATTCCTAAGTTTTAATTACAAGTTATGTTTTTTAGAAAGCATGCTAATTTGAGTTTTTACAACAGGCAACATTTTACTAATCTATCAGGTGTATGAAGCTACTGGAATTTGAGAAAGTTCCACATCAGGCCTCACATCAAAGCCTTTGCCATTATTTTTGGAGACTTACAATTAGACTTAGTTGAATGAAGATTCAAGTGCTTAAATCATACTGATTCTATTCACACCATTTTCACCATCTTGATAGGCAAAAAGAAGTACAATTCCATCTGCACTGCCGGTTGCTTAATGTCAGAGTGTGTGCGTCTTCAGAACAGCCAAGTCCATTGGCTAAATGAAGACCCTGTTCACTTTTATAGTGGGAAGCGAGAAGGAAAGTATTTGAATATACCATTCAGTTTAGAAAAGGAGGGAGGCAGGAGGAAGAACAGATGTAGGTGGTGGGCAATAATCAATGGATTAGAGGTAGATGGAAACAGAAAATAAGGCAAAGAAACAAAAGGAAAAAGAAAAGGTAGGCAAGTCAGTTGTATTTCTTGTGGTGGGCAGATTAAAAAAAGGCTAAATGGAATAAAAAATTATGCTTTTGCAACTTCAGTGAGTTTAATCTTCCTCAAAATGAATGCAGTTATAAGAAAAAGAGTTTGTCTATTTTGTCTTCTAGAAAGTTAAGTGTTTCTGTTTTAAAATTTAGTTCTTTGATCCATTTTTATTTTAGTTTAGTGCATGGTGAAAATATGCATTGAGAGTCGGTCTTCTTCATGTGAACATCCAGTTCTCCCAACACCATTTATTAAATAAATTATCTTTCCTCCAGTGTATGCTTTTGGACCATTAACAAAGATCAAAGAGTTCAACATGCTTTGGGTTATTTCTGCATCTTCTATTCCATTCCATTGATCTTCATTCCTGTTTTGGCACCTAGTATGTTGCTTTTATCACAGTAGATTTTTAATGTAACTTCAAGTCTGGGATTGGATGCCTCTTGCTTTGCTCTTTCACTCTAGATTTTTTTTCCTATTCTGGGTCTTCTCTGGTTCCATATGAATTTTTTTTATCATTATTTTGAAGGTAGTGAAATACAACATAACAAAACAGAACAAAGCCAACCGAGACAGTGCAGTGAAATTGGTACAGAACGTTACAACAGGTTACTGGGATAACAGTAATAGGTACCATGGTATATCTCGTTACCTTCACAATAGTTGTGCTTTCAATCAGGTATAGGAAAATCAAACCAAATACAGAGCATTATAGCACTTATCAAAACAGAATATTGAATGGAACAATACAATTAATCAGAACAAAGCAAAACAGTGACAATATTTGCCTTCAAAGAGATAGTAGAAGGAAATCCCCCTCTATTTGCTATATTGCATATGGTCAACCTCCCAAGAGATGCTCAGACCTCTGGCTCACATTTGCTAATGGGGAGTGGGGGTGGGGGTGGGATGTTTGATTCTAGCCTGCATGCCGGTAGGCTCACAGCTGCCCTTCAGGGAGGTGAGCGGGTTGCTTGGTTGCCAGAGCCCTAAGTTCCAACATGGTATGGATCTTGGGAGACGGTGGCTGGTTCTCTCTCGGGGTAACCGCTGCTTGCCCAAGCCATAGATGCTTATAAGGGAAGCCTCCATATGAATTTTAAGACTGTTTTCTTCAGTTCTGTGAAAAATGCTATCAAAACTTTGGGATTATATTAATCTGTTTATCAATTTTGGAAATGTGGCCATTTTGACTAACACTGGTTCTACTTGTCCAGGAACAGGAGATCGTTCTACTTTCTGAAGTTTTCTTCAATTTCCTTTTTCAGGGATCTGTAATTTTTATTGTAGAGGCGTTTCACTTCCTTAGAACTCTGGCCTCACAGGAAATAGCATTGAGAATCAACAGATGGTACAGCAAATTTAAAAGCACAGCAAAAGGAATGCCCAACAGTGTGTAAAGGCAACCTACATAATGGTAGAAAGGTTTTTGTCACCTATACTTAAAAGGACTAATATCTAGACTCAAAAAAATTAGCACCACAAAATAAAAGACTCAATCAAAAAATAGGCAACTGAAGTGAACACACACTTCATAAAAGAAATACAAGTGGCCAAAAGTACATAACAAAACGCTCAACATTACTGGGCTTTAGAGAAATGCACATTAAAATAACACTGAGATTCCAAGATATCCCAGAAAAAATGGCTATCAATAAATCAACTGATAACAAATTCTGGTGAGGTTACAGAAAAAAATATGAAACTTTATAATTATTCGTGAGAATGTAAACTGGTACAACCACTTTGGAAGTCATTTCACAATTTCCTCAAAAAACTGAAACTAGAAATTCCACCTGACCTAGCTATTCCCCTTTTAAGTATCTTCCTAAAATATCTAAAGTCATCATACCACAATGATACATGCATACCACATTTATAACAAAACAATTAATAAATACCAAAATCTTGGAATCAGCTTATATGTCAATCTATTGGTGAATAGATAAAGAAAATGTGGTATGTATACAAAATGGAGTACTACTCTGTAATAAAGAAAGATAAATTTGAGTCATTTGTAGGAAAAAAGGATGTACCTTGAGACTATAATAATAAGTGAAATAAATCAGACACACAAGCTTAGATATCTCATTGTTTTTCTTATATGAGAATCCCAAAGTATAAATACAGAGCTAAATAAAAGATAATAGGAAGTAGAGAGATAGATTTTCAAAAAGGGTAGGGGATCAGACATGGGTAGACAGGAATGGGAAAGGAGATGAAAAAAGGAATTAAGATGTGCTGTGTACCTGTACCAATTCCCCACAAGGAATGTAAGCATTATATACAGTAAACATGTACTAATAAGAAAAGAAAAAAAGGAGTCTCCTTTTGTGTTTGGGAATAAAACATGTATTGAGAAGGCCTTTGGATAAGTGTAGGTACTTTTGTGTAGAATTCTTAAACTGTGTCTGAAATGCTACACATGTAAGAGATGGATAGAATAAGTAATGTGCTAAGTCTGAGATGGAAATAGGTGACTGAGCGCTGAGTCCAGAAAAGAAATCCTGCAAAAAACTGTGGTCTTTATTTACTGAGCACCCAAATTTCCTGAGAGGAGCACATGAAGCCCCAGCCAAGTTTCCCCATCCACATTACCGTCTATCTTTGAGGCCTGTACAGTCTCGCCTAGATGGGAAGAAAACTTTCTTGACCTGTGGTGGTGCTAGTTAACCCAATTAAACTCCATTTTTATGTGTTTTTAAATTTTATTTCAATGTATCTATTTTTTAAAGTTTTGTTTTTGTTAGTATACGAACCTTTGACCCCCCCCCCCCCCCACCTACCCCAATGCTCTTTGGCCCCAGTGCTTATACTGAATAGAACCATATAAATGCACTCCCTGCTTGAGATTACAATGATTATAAGAAGCCTCCTCAGTTCCAAACCACAACTGGTCCTCAAATTCTGGAATCACTAAAGAGAAACCAAATTAGTCCCTGGGGCTCAGCTTGGATCATTCCCAAGTGCACTATCTTCTTCACTAAAGCTATTGCTTATTATGCAGTATAGGGCTTGCTAAAATGTCACTTTCTGACTTTGTGATCCTTCTGTGGACCTCTTTGAAAGTCTCAGGAAGAATGCAAGAGCCACAACTATCAAGCAATGCAGATTAACATCCAGCCCAGGTTTTTCCTGAATTCTGGTAATGAGATGGAGAGGGAATTTGCATCCAAATGTGAATCATAAGCAAACGTTTTCAGGCTATTCATTCAATGGGTTTTGTGTAGATAATACAATGGCTAAATTGGGATGTTAGTCAGCTTTTGTTGCTGTGACCAAATACCAGAGAAAAATAATTAACTGGCTTCAAGGAAGAAACGCCAGGGCAAGGAATAAGTATATAAAGAGCAGTGAGAGAAGCAGGAGATGGGAAAAAATATAGTACCAAGATCAGGCCTCCTTGATTCGTGCCATCAAATTATGGCCTCATTGATGGATTCCTGATGAAGTTAGATCCTTCATGATGCCATTCAAAACCCATCAGCTGGCAGCCAAGTCTTCAACACAGTCACCTTTTGGGGGACATTTGGATCACAAGTCTGACAACTAGCAAGCCAGTCAGCCATTTTTAAGCAGTGATCAATCACCCCATTCTGGTTTGCTGTTAACCCTCTCATGTTTAATCTCCATGGATTTAGTTCGTTCTATATTTAGTTTTTCTTTCGTAAAGCTACAGGAATAACATATTTATGGCATAAAGATGACTATCCATTCCTTGTGTAAAAAAATATTTAGTTTTAACTTCTCACATTTTTTGATTAATCAAAATCTTTTTATTAGCTCAGTTCAAGTTGTCTTTAACATGTATGTTTGGACCTACATTTTTCTTTTTAAGAATTGATTATATATTTGTGCCAGAAGTATCCCAGATGGATACTAATTTGCAGTATTAAATATTGTATCCTATATATAATTTTGCAATCAGTATATCCAATTCTATCTAATTCAATAAAGAAAAAATGTACATATGAATATATGCAGTTACCATATCCACTATTTGGGAGAAATAAGGTACATTTGCATGTAAGGTACATAGAATAGTAAAATACCGCCTTTTCTTGACATTTGATATGTTGTTGTTATGTTTGTATGGAGTGTCTTTCCCATCCTCCTCCCTTAATGCCTCACTGACAATCAGTCTTTAAAGACTGTCCTTAAAGACTAATTTCAAGTGCTAGTTTCTTAATTGACGATCTCTTAACCACAGAATATTTTTTTCCTTTGCTATGTGTTAATGAATCTGCTACATAACAAGTTTTTACTCAATTCATTCTCGTTAAAAAAACTCTAGAAGGAAAGCACTGTCGTTTTCATCTTTACAAAGAAACTGGGACTATACTCTTTCCAACCATAGAAACACCAGACGACAGAGTCAGGACATTCATCTTAACATGCTGGCATCAGTATCCACTACCCCGTCTTCTACAACCTCTCTCCTATCATGATTATCTGCCATTTGTTTATTTAATCCACTAGAGTGTATGTTCACTGAAGGCAAACAGACCTTATTTTTGTTACCCAAACAGAGGTTATGGCAATTGAATATACTCCTATGTACATTTTTCCTTAATTGAATTTGATAGACTTGGATTGTAGTGTGTCTGCAAAACTATATATAGGATACAAGATTTAACACTGCAAATTAGCATCCATTTGGGGTAATTCGGGTACAGATACACAATCAATTCTTAAGCAATAGATCAAAGTCTGTCCTTTAAGAAAAGATTAATTTTTATTATTCACTGTCTCTGTGATAGTAATCCCTTCCCTTACTAGGAGATGTGAAACTGGAAAGATTTAAATATAAAAGACCCTGCAATATTAAATTGTAACCAAATCCTACAAACTGCCAAATTAATCTGTTTTTGTTTTATGGATGGTTCTTTATAGCCTTTCACAATTGTTTTCCTATTTTTAACTTCAACTATTTTTTGTATCATTACCAATGAATATTATTGTAGTATAAGAAATCTATAAAACACTTTGTCTAACATATACTGGAAAACTACAGGATTCCCTTCTATTTCTTTGCCCATCATTCAAACAAGCTGATATTGATTTGATTCAAATGGTTCTACTAGATTTTTATCATAATACAGAAATATAACCCTTTTCCAGGCTTCTTTCTTGTTTATTTTACTTTTCAGCCTTCTTTTCATGATCACAGTAAGAACTTATTTTAGTTTTTTTGTTTTCATGTTTCTGTGTTTCGTGTTTATGTGTGTTACATTCCCACTGACAGCAGCACCTTGTAGTCCCTCAAATGAGGGTTATGGTTGATACTTTCCATTCCATTTGTATCTTTTAAAAATAATTTTTGCAGGACAAAGTGACACATACCAATAATCCAACCTACTTGGGAGGTTGAGGCAGGAGGATCAAAATTTTAAGGCCAACTTTGACAAGTTAGGATATCTTGTCAAAGAAAGAAAGAAAGAAAGAAAGAAGAGAGAAAAAGGCGAGAGGCATAGTTTAGTAACCTTTGAGTATCATCCTCAGTACAGCAAAATAATAACACTAATGATTTCTGAGCAGCTTAGCCGTACTGTACACAGTAATTGTCTTTACACTGAAAATAACATGTAAAATAAAAATCAAAAATAAAGATGATATCATACATCTAATCTTTCAAAAACTTCAAACACTTCCTTGGATCACATTGCGTGATGGCTTTATCTGCTGTTTATTGAACATGGTCCCACACAAGCTAACAGAAGAGCATCTGTATGGTCTCTTTGTCTTGGATTACTCAGCTCTTGTACACTAGACTTGTAACATATTTCCTCCAAAAGGAAGAAGCATGGCACACAAACATGCCAGAGAAAGCTTGTATTGTCCTTTTCAAGAGCACCAGACCAGACCATTCTAAACTCGGAATGTTGCACTGCCATCTGGGGGAGAAAATTTTAACAGTATATTTGCTTTTGAGCTGAATGGGAAGGTGGAATTCCACAACAACCGAAGGAAACTAGAATAATGAGAATTTTTCTAGGAGAAAATATGAAGTCTTCTACCACATTTTACAGTATTTACCAAGAACAAATTATATACAGGTAAATCTACTCCTTGTTTTCCAAAATAGGGTTCTTTCATGAGGACACATTATTTTCATTTATTGTTGACATTTTATTCTCTTTAAGTTATAATTTGAACCTGAATAACTTTTAGACATTAGTTAGTATAAGTCCCTCACTGAACAAATGATAAAGTGGAGGTCAAATATTTCCACAGCTGCCCATAGCATCAGTTATTTGTGGACTAACCAGGAGATACAAGTCTGCTATCTTGCAGTTAAATATCCTCTTTTCTACAGTGTCCTGTTTCCATCGACATTGATGCTATAACACAGATACTTCCTAACCTTGTAAAATAGCTGCTCACAACAGTCAAACACATGGAAAAATGAATCAGGAATGGCACTGATTTTCAGATTCTGTTCCATGTGTTCTTTTGATAGAAGGCAAATAAACAATATAACAAAGTGAAAGAATAAGGGAAACTGATCAAATTTGTGTTTATTTTTAGAGACTAGTATACTGAACTGTTATTAATCATTTGTTATTTATCTTACATGAAGTTCAGAGCAGTTGCTACATTCAAAAAAGAATAAAAATACCTTTAGTTCAAATTCCATTACCATTATATTAAATAAAATTTAAAACATTTGAGTTTGATCTCTTCTTAGATAACTCATCTTTGAGTTATATGAGAAACAAATAATTTATAAGTTTCTATGAAAAATGCCATCATGTGGAAAAGTATTTTTAGTGTTTTCTGTGTATTCAAGATATTAGTTATATTCATTAATTTATTTAAAATGTTATATTTTCTACTTTAAAAGACTTAGCAATTTATTGGTATGAACTAGAATTAAGTCGTCCTTAGCTACAAATTCAATAGTCCCAAGTTGTATGAGTAAGGTTTCTTATTCTAATATATAGAGAATAGCTGAGACTCCATGAGAATCCTTCTCTGGTTTCCTAGCATCTGCCCAAACCTTTATGCATAACAACTAGTATACTCTTTAGCCACACCTTCAGTACTCTGCAAGCCAGAAAGCTCAACGTGCTTTAACTCTGGAGTAATTAGTTATAGACATTATTACTAGGAGAAGCATAATTGTCTTAGAAGGGTTTGTAATGGGATGGCATGCAGAAGAGAGTGCTTAGGAATTAAAAATAGAGGCCAGATTAAAATATTGCTAATAGAACTAATAGAGTAGAACAGTCTGTACTTTAAAAAAATCACAGCCCACAACAAAAATAAATTTTATTGTCTATATAACATGCATGCTCTAGAAGTTCATAAGATATAATAGAAATAAAATAATAATTATCTTAAAAATTCATTGCTCTTATGTTAACTTCCAAATAGGAAGGATAGACCTGGAATGCTGGCCTAGGTTCTTTCTGTCTTCAATAGAATATTATTTTGTGCATGAGAGATTCACCTGTCATTTCCATTCTCACATTTAGTGGGAAAAAGGGGAAGAGAAAGAAGGGGACATACCTCTTCCATTCAATGTAACATATCATATCATTTGCCTTAGATCCCACCAACAAGACTTAATCATGCAGTCACATCCAGACGCAAAATATGCAGCCTTATGTTTAACTAATATCCCATTATATACAAAAGGGTATTGTATCAGTCAGTATTTACTAGAGAAACCAAATATAAGGAAAAAAAGAAATGGATAAAATACAAGATCTACAAATATATCAGAATCTACAAAATTGGCTTACAGTGGTCACCCACGAGGTCAGGTGAAGAAGAGCACAGTGGATGTCTGCTCACTGGAGACGAAGGATTCAGTCCATGGTGTGGAGCTCACTGCAGTGTCCTATTCAGGCCCATGTCAGGAAGCCAATGGGCCTGCAATGGAAGGTTGAAGACTATATGTTGGAAGCAGAAAAGTCTGCTGTGGAAGCCAGGAGATGATGTGCAGCGTGACAGTGAGGACTGGAGCTCCTCCAAAGAAACAGAGGCAGATTTGTCCTTCTTCATTTCCCTTTATTCCATCCAGACTGCAAGCTGCCCTAGCATAGGTCTTCCACACCCAGTGGAATTGCTGGCTAAGCTAGTTCAGCTGAACTTCACTTACTCAAATTGACACAATGAATCAACCATCACAGGTGTGTTAGCCAGGGCAGTTGCTACTTAAAAATTTTTTAAAAAGTTTCTACATACGTAAAATAGTTTAAATACCATAGAAGTTTATTTCTCATCTATGTTTGGCATTCAGTCAGAGACCCAGACTGATGTTGGTCTTGCCATCTTGAATGTATGGAATTCATTGCTGGGAATGAAAAAAGTATGGTGCTCACGTTTCCATTCATGGGGGAGTGGAAAACAGGATTGAAGGAGTGTTTATGTCTCAAACACTTAGGCACGGAGTAACAGATTTCATGTGTCACTTTCATGTGCATCCTTGGCAAGCAGCTCTAAAGATCCTACTTAGCTGCAGGTGGGGGACACAAAATGTAGTCTCTGATGCCCATCCATCTTTAGGATCAGCTCTGTGTTACAAATGGAAGGATGGATTTTGCAGAAAGTGCAGGGTACCTCAGTTCAAGAACGCTTTTGTTTGCAAACAATTTTTTTTCACAAGCAACATTTCATAAAGTTTTATTTTTATTTGTAAACTCTGCACGGCTGACAAACATGACTGCATATGGCCATCTTTTCCAAAATTTTAGAACAAATTCAGTTTGCAAACCAAAGTGCCACTGTAGTTTTCTCCACAAAAGAAAAGACAACAAATATCGAAGTCTATTTTAGCATTGCTTTGGCATTGTTACCCAATTAACACTTTTCTTCTCTTTCATATGTAAAATATTTGCTGCTTTCCTACTTTCCAAGAGAGACAACCCCAAAATCCCAGGCAGGTCCTGTGTCTTGTGCCAACCCTGGCATCTTTGGATTCTATGCGTTTCTATCAAGACTGGAAGCAGCTTCTCTTGAATTGGCAACTTTTAAATCAAATTCAAGTTACTGCCCTCTATTTGCCAACCTAATACATAGTGTGAAGGGAACAGAAATATTTAAAAACTAAATTCTGGAAAGACTAGAAATGGCGTAGCAGTGAGAACTCAGTATCATGACAGTTGAGTAACTTCTTATGTTAAGCTCTCTGGCAGCTTTTTGATCCAATCTCTAGGCCTTATTTCTTTGGTTCTTTATCCTACAAGTGTTTGACTTGGCCTTCAGGGAGGTTCTCCATTCCATTACCTCTGTGGATACATATGAAGTCTGCCGTGGCACAGATTACCAACGTGGGAGCTTCAAAATCTAGGCAGCTTGCTTTCTGTGGTTGGTTCAGATTTAGACAGACAGTTTAAGTTCAGCAGTGAGCTATAACTTAGTTGTGAAAGCCTGGGCTACCATTTCTTGGGCAACACAATACAGCGAAAACCTGTTTTAGGGCCATACACTTCGCTTCCACCAGTTCTGGCTGCAAGTAAATAAAAACAAAAGTCCACATTTGCATGTTGCCTTTCTCTTGAAAATGCTGATCTTCTGTTTATTTTCTGTGCTCTGTCAATCTCCTTTTGGCTCAATTTAATTGTGAGTACCTTAAGGAGAAATAAAACAATTGGCTTTAGTAGAAAGACAACATCCTTAATCTAATGTTTTCCACTAGGCTGGCTCCTACTGTCCAGTAGTTTTAATGATTTTGTCCAGTCTTATCTCCTGCAAAGACTGTTTCATCATGGGGAGACTCATTTTATCACTGCCTCAGTTTGGGCACAGAAGCCTTTGTTTTCTGTCAGGACTGATTTATAAAGGCCTTGAATTATAAGACTCTCTCAATCAATTTAGATCACTGGCCAAAGAAATAGAAAGCCTAGTCTATCTTACCAGAATTATAATCTTTTTTTTTCTCTCTGTCTCCTTTTAAAAGGCTAGTTCTAACTTGAGCTCATGTCTCCAGTAACACTTTACAGAAAGTCAAAGAAAAATAAATTTCTTGTTTTTTAGAAAAGTCAGTGGGAAACAAAAATATACAAGTTAAATCTTACTTGACAAATGCGTATATATCCAAAATCTTTCTAAAATAATTTTAACAAGATTCTTTTGCCATGATGCACTTATTGTCAGTAAGAATCTATGTTTCCATTTCCTGCCATATAATCATCAAGCCAATATATCTGTAGTTGTTGCTTCTATAACCCCACTCAATTCAACCAAGGTTACAGAGAATCCAAAATAATAGAAGTTTAAACAAGAGAGATGTTTTTATCTTAATTGGAAGTTAACTTGGAGATCTGGGTGTGAAATAGAAGCTCTATCACTCTCAGAATTTCAGGTCAGTCATTTTTAATATATGGTTTCAATTTAGTGATAAAAGTGGCTACTTCACCTCTCACCAGTATCTCAGCTAAAGCGGAAGTCAGAAACATCACATTTTTTTTTTGAAAGGTATAAGCCAAAAGTGGCAAATAACCCTTCTGCTCATTTTCCTCTCACCAGAATGAAAGCATACGGCCATGCAGGTAGACAATGGCTGGGAAAGTAGTCAGAATGCAATTTTTTATCATTTTAAAACAAGACAGATTCTGGGAGAAATTTCAGCAGTCTTTTGCATCTGTTTATGTGTCCAAATGAAAGAGAAATACAATATCATGAAACATATCCTAGCTGTCCTCTGATATTTTCTACTCGTTTATTCTAATAAAAAGGTGGTCAAATCCATAATATTAATTTCCTCATTAATGCATCAAAGTCAACACTTTTAATATGAGCCTTGAAGGCAAATTCATGCAACAAACCATTCAGTTTAATTCTGCCTCCCTAATTATTGAAGGTCTCTTACATTTAGGGATAACCTTAGGTAGGGAATAATTTTCATGAACAAACTTCAAAGCTACTCCTAGACATAAGACAACAAAGACAAGAAAAGTTAATATATCTCTACCAGCCTTTATCTAGAGACTAAGTCTTTCACAATTAAAGGTTAAAAAAAAAAAACCTTACAGATAACAGGACCTACAGGCATTAAGATGTGATTAAAAATGTTTCACTGGTTATCATACCCTGAAGGATAACTACAGTTTACTAAATTTGTTATTCAAAATAAATGATAACATACCACCACAGCCAGGCATGGTGGTGCTTGCCTGTAATCCTAGCATTCCAGGAGTCTGAGGAAGGAGGATCACTTTGAGTTCAAGGCCAACCTGGTTAGGTAGTGAACTCAAGTCCAGTCTGACCTACACAGTGAGACTGTCTCAAAACGCAAACAAATGAAATCACATAGGTCAAATTTTTAGCATCTCTCTAAAGCTCATACTCACATCATTTTTAGATTGCATTTATCCCAGCACATGACTAGGACCTAGAAAATTAGCTGCCTTCTCTTAGCACAGGTTTGGGGTGCTCACTATATAATTTCACAATTAAAAACAAACAAACAAATGAGCATCTTTATAAACTAATTGTTTTTCTCTTCTTAAAATTTATTTTTTTAATATCAGTTTTGAAATGATAGGAAATCTTGAGTAAAAATAAATTCTGGATGGATAAAAATTTCAACACAGTGTACTCTTTCATAAGTGGGCAAACAAAAAAGAGCCTAAGAGCTTTATTTTTAAAATATGGTTTAAGGCAATGCATTGAATCTTAAAAAAAAAAAAAAGCAATAAGGATGAACTTTGATGCTTTTGAGTTTTGAAAACATATATCATTTAAATAAAATTCTTACAAAATAACATAAGCCAGTAAGACTTTTAGTTACAGAAGTGAGTATACAAATTCAACATCTTATAAGGGTTTCCAGAGCAGCAAATCCACTTCAAGTAGTAAGCTGTTATTTTGTCGATTGTGGCAAGCTAACAAAGAATCCCTGCCCCTTCTCCAGCAGCAGCCTCCTGGGTACTGAGGAATCTGTCTAATATGGTTAACACTTTTCATTCTACTCAGTTCCACCACACTCTGTAATTGATGAACACTCGTTCAGTATCGCCAGTGTTTTCACACAAAATGATATAATATCCAAAAACAAATTTGCCACTGATGATTAGAAGATGCTGTTGCATAAAGTACAGATTTTCTAACAGTAGTACAAGACAAAGGGCAATTCCAAACAGATGATACTTCGATAATTGTATTTCAGAATCATGCTTCGGTTTTATGTCTACTACCTCTGTTCAGGTTTCCCTCCAGCCAGAAGAGTCGAGCCGGCCTAGCTGGCCTGTTGGGCTCACACAGTCTACAGTGCCCCACACTAGTGCCATCCATGCGTGTCGCTGTGTGCTGCAAATCCCATCCCTCTTTATCTTGTACTCAAAGCCTGAGCAATGCTCAATCAGCCTAAACATTATATGGCTCTAGCTCAAACTTTTCTTCATGACATCTGCTTTATCTGGAACTAGTTTCCTTTTTTCAGTAGTTTCAGTGCCACCTCATTCCTGCATGTTTTCTTTAAATCTCATGTTTATGTAGAGTTTAATTTTAACATACCCATTCTAATTGCTTGTTATCCTATTTTTCCTTTCCTGAAGACCATAAATAACTGAAGAATATGCCTCTATCTAGTTCGCATTGTTTACAACAGCATCTAGAACAGTGCCATGTATGATAACCTCTAAGAAACCGGAAAGTACTCGAGATAACCAGAACACAGAGCGGTGTGGAGCAGGAGAAGGGGCAGAGAGAACTCAGGGGCTTGAGGGAGAAGACTGCTTAACAAAGTGATACAGGGAATGAAACTCCCAACCTACTATGTCCGGTATGAGCTCGTGTTCTCTAAAATCGAAGAATTTTAGGAACAATGGAGGTTAACAGCAAAATATATTTATTGAGAGAAAGAAAGCTTCTGTCTGAAGAGAGAGACAGAAGGGGACCCAAGTGGGTTGCCAAAGACTGTCTTTTCTAGGGACTTTTATAGAGTAAAACCATGGGTTCAAGGTGGGGGAGGACTGGGAGCTCACAAAGCAGATGGGCATAAGGTGGGACATAACTATAGTTAGCCAATAAGATCAATAGTTCAGGTAAAATTGATTACATTAGGGACAAATGGGAAAGCAAGTAACATATAAACCGGGCATTCTTACAGAGCAGTGAATCTTTGCTAGGGGGATGGGAACTATTTAGGCTGTCAATCCTCAGAATATGGGTGCATTTGTTTGGCTTTTTGTCTTGAGGCCTGGTCCACAACTGGAGGTGTCTGTCTCCCCCACAGTTGCCAGGTGTCTATACTGGCTCCATTGAGGACCTAGCCCTATCTCACTGCCTACAATATTTCTGACTAACTCAGCTGCCTACAACAAAAGCATGTTACAGAAGTGTCACCGTTACACACTCACATCTTAATATTCTGACTCATTTTCCAAACCTGAAGTTGATTCAGGTACAATTACAACTATATTTATAAAATACAGAATTACTGAACCAGTTAAATATTTTAGTTCTCAGTTTGCAAAGACAATTTTTACTATAGCTAAGTAACAGACACCCTTAAGTATCAGATTCTTATCCTAAGGTGATTATCATGACCTGACTTTTGTGGCCACTGAAACATCTGCTATAGCTCACATTAGAGATGGATTCTGATGACTGGTATCTGTCTCCTATGCCATCAAAACACCCTCCAGAGAAAAATGCAATTGATACCACTAAAACAGAGAGCCATTGGGGTTCTAACAAAAAAAAGTCACAATATAATATTTGGTTGGGTATTGCATTTACTAACAAAATACAACATAAAATAAAGGAAAGCAATGGATTCTTATTAATTTCTTTTGATGACTAAACCTCTTTCAAGCTGTTTTTAAAGTTTCTTTCTATGGCTTCTTGAAGCTATCACTTAAACCTTGTTTTCTTTTAGACAAGCTTTAATACACAAGAACTAAAACATCTGCACTAAAATAATATGGGCCCCGGTGAAAGGGACTCAAATGGTGACACATTATTCACCAACAAAAAAGAAAATCAAAGGAAAGCACAACAGAAAGGGTATACTTTGCTCTTTCTTTGGAGACAGTTTGAAAACAAGAAATTCTGTTTTCTATGGGGGAAGATTTGCCTGAGGCATTTTGTGAGCCAAACTGCTAAATAGCATCATTCTTCTCTCGTGCTATTTCTAATAAGTCTGAGGGTTTTTTTAATTTTGATTGTATCATAAGGAGATAATTTGGGTGGGGAGAGAAAACTGTCACTGGAGAAAGAACAGGGACTTTGAATTTAGTCTTCAAAAAGAGTGTGCAATAACCATCCCAGCTACAAAGACATCACCAATTTTGTATGTGACAAATTGTAAGGAACTGAACCCTCCTTTTAGCTGCACATTAACCTATACTATAGTGGACTGAAATAGAAAAAGAGCAGGCTATAAAGCACTACTTTAGTTTTAATCGGCCAGCCAAATAGAACTTGATTGCATATTTATTCACTTGCTCAGAAATTAAACTTGTAGAGAGCACTTACGTTTTGCTCATAAGGAACTAACCTTAGAGGCTACCATCAAGATAAATTTCCCATAGCCCACTAGGGGGAGACAAAAACGTAATGCGAGGTAAATAATTCTTTTTGTTTTTTTTTTTTTTTTTTTTTTTCTTTTTCTTTTTCTTTTTTTTTTTTTTTTTTTTCCAGAGAGCAATTTCTCAACATACAGTGGGGGGCACAAAAGAAGTCTACCAGTTTGGACAGGAAAGACTTAAAAGAACAGCTTACCATAGAAAGAAACATGAAAATGGAATTCCAAATGACAGAAAATAAAGAAGTATGTTGGAGAGATTACAAGTATCTATGTAACAGAAAGATGTACTAGGGACAAGCATCGTACCACAGATGCCCTTGGTAAATACACTAGTCTAGTTTGAGGTCAGTAAAGAGTCTGAAAATATTTCTAATATTTCTCAAAAGCTAGTCAGTGAACTATTCCAATAGACAAAGACAAAAATAAAAAATAATGTCTGAATAGATCAGTAACAGTAAGAGTAGGTGAAAAGTGGTAAAACCAGTGGCAGAGAAAGGAATCAAGCTACCAGCTTTCACGGTATCACTATGTCCTAGCACGTACATTTGAAGAGTCTAAGAATTCTAAATTCAAACATGACTTACCACATCCTTATGAAGGTTTAATTGTCAAAATTGGAAGAGAAAACATTTAATTTATAATGTTTAACCATGTATATAAAGGATATTTAGGTCTTTATATAACTTATAATTTTATGTAAAATTGAATTTTCTTTAAAAACCTTACAAAACAAAATTCTAAATTCAAGTATTTTTTTTTATTTTAAAGAGGGTAAAACTAAACATAAAACAGAACAAAGCAGATCAAAAGAAAACAATATGACACAGATTTCAAAGCAAAACAACAGGAGATCTACAGCGGCTACCATAATGTCTCTTGCTTTCTTCTAACTAATTGTCTATATCTGCACAGACAATGAATTCATATAAAACAAAATAGTATAAAACTGATCAGAACAGAGTAATGAAAGCATTACAGGCCTTCAAAACCAGTCAATATGAAAATTAACAATGGCTACATAATGTCTCTAGTTCTCTTCAAGTTAGCTGTCCATATCTTCATGTATGTTGAAATTAAATGATACAAAACAGGCTAAAACCACTCTGAACACATAATAAAAGCATTACTGGATTTCACAGCCTGATGACATGGAATCAGCAATAGATACCATAATGTCTCTTTTTCTACAAAGTAGCTATTCATTTCATCATTCATAATATAATTGGTACTCATTTTTAAAATGCAGAAATGATTTCACAAAAACAATAAGGAATATACCAAAGTTGGAAAAAAATGAAGATTCCCTATGTCAAGATGACTAAGGGACATGAATATAATGAGAAATGTCTTTGCAATTCAAAAAAGAAATTTTTAAAAAGGGAGATAGTTCATCAAACAGAATAGTTTGTACTGTTAATATTTGATTGTCCACTTTTTATGCTTTGATTTTGTGACTTGAGCAACTACTTCTAAGATAACAATATATAATTTATAAACTAGTGATTTCTTACTTTTTTTGTAATTTTGTATTATTCCTACCCTTTTTTCTGTTTTGCTTTTTTCTCTAAAAAAAAGGGAGATAAAATTTTCTGAAGAAATAGTATCTATGAACTTGTAGAATTTCTTAATAATAGCTATTGATTGTTGGGTTTAGGAAATCAACAGATCCAAAATTGTTAAACAAACACTAACCCAAAATTAAACTCATTAAGAAATGACATTCATAAACAAGAAGAGAAGAGGGTTTTCAAAGTGATTATGGGGAAAAGTTAGAATACGCACAGAGAAGCCAAGACAGGTGTTACACAATGTTTCCCCAGAAAAAATAGACTAAGCCCCAAAACACTTCCAACTGAGGTCAACTTCCTGAGATTAAATAACTATCAACCACGTATTGAGTCCATAGATAAACTATTGTGACATTTTCAAAGAAAGGTATGTAGTTTACAGCAAACAGCCCCTTACTAAAGAACTTATTTTGGGAAGTAATCAATTTTAGAAAGAAATGTTTCATTTTGAAATGAAGGAAATGATAAATACAAGTAAATGTAAATAGTGAGAGTGAAAATTGACATTTGACACAACGATAATAATAATGATAATAATCATGCCTACTTCGAGAATGAGTTGAACTGTCTCTCCAGCATTCGTATGTTGAAACCTAACCCCTTGCAACTCATTTACAGATTGCATGTGTGTGTGTGTGTGTGTGTGTGTGTGTGTGTGTGTAAGTAATTAAGTTAAGATAGGTTCATGAGGGTGGCACTTAATCAAGTGGAATCCTGACAAGAAGGGGACATTTAGACACAGACATACTCACATAGGGGAAAAACGGAACAGCTCTTTCCTGGTCTTTCCTCAGATCCTCACAGAAAGTAACCTTCTAGCAATGAGCATTATAATTCTGTAGCTAACTATGTGTAAAATATGGAAGTTATGACATTTTTCATGATTCTTTGTTGGTATAAAAATGGTATGGAGATAATGATGAACATGATCGAAGCAGATTATAAATTATGACCAATACATAATATACTGTCAAACTAAATGAAAGGAAAAAATGAAGTTAGTAACTAAAAAAAGTTCTTAAAAAATAATGCAACAAGTGAGGAAAAGCTACCTAAGAAAAATAAACCGTGAAGTAAGTACAAAGTGTGATGGAAGAAAATAACTGCAAGTAATACCAGTTACCAAACTATTGAATGAATGAAAGTAGGTAGTTAAAAGGAAAGACATTTAAACTGCATAGTAAATAAAGTCTAAAATACCACTTACAGGGCTGGGGATTTAGCTTAGCGGCTTAAGTGCTTGCCTGGTAAGTGGAAGGTCATGAGTTCAATCCCCAGTAACCAAAAAATGAAATAAAAAAATAAAATAAAATAATAAAATAATATAAAATAAATAAAATAAAATGCCACTTACAAAAGACATATATAAAATACAAGGGCTTATTCACACTATAACCAGAAGCCTATAATGTGTGGCAAGAAGTTTTGGAAAAGGAATTATATGGAAACTATACAAGAGCTTATGACACAAAATAACTTCCGATGTCTTTAAAATGTCATGGAATATTTTTATAAACTATTTTTAAAAGTCTTCTATATACATTTCTTGTGCAGGTTAATTTTTTTTATATAAAAAGTAATCAGGGTAAGATATTGGCTTTTTTTCCCACTGTTTAAATTTGTTTTTATTAGCACATGTTTGCAGTACTAAATTTATATTCATTTTAGGAGTTAGATGCATGTATACCACACACCTTTGTTTTTCATTTTTTTAAATCCCCTTACTCTTCCCATCTCTCTCCCTTCTTCTGTGCTTAAATCCCCTTTCCCAATTTTCATAATATTATTATTATTTTCACCTAATATTTATGACATAATATTTACATTCATTGTGGGTATTTGATACCTGTATATTACTCTCAGTCTCCTGGACTCTCCCATTTCCTTCTATCTATCCTTTCCTTTGCTATTTGTAACTTTCCCTTACTTAAATGAGTGATACCACATGGTATTTAAGTTTGTGTGTCTGATTTGTTCTTCTTGATGTTATATTTTTCACCTTTTTTTTAATATCTGTGAAATATTTTTAGTTTTTAAATGAGAAATTGACTTCCTTAATTCAAAACACTGAAGGTCCATAAAGAAAAGAACTGTACATTTTCTTAATAGTATATTTTATGTCCTAAATACAAATAAATATTATAATGCTGCTATAATAGAAAATAATTTTTCAGGTAACCTTGATATTAATAGATTTAGTCTTATAGTATTTGTCTAGATACTGCAAAATGAAATAAAATCTCAATTAGGAACATCTAATATACATATTTTAATACTTTTAGATAAATCATATTCTAGGTCAGCAGAAAACTATAGTAGTAATTGCAACTTTGACAGAGAGCAAAAATTAGTACTTGTAAGTTTTCTGCCTAGCAAAGAATAAACGATTCCCATCACTCCAAATGAATAAAAGGGTACAATTTTAAAAACAGAAAATGACAATTGTAGTTTGCTAAAACAGCATTTATTACTGATTGATTTTTTTCAGGGATATACTGTAACTGTTCCCCAAATTTAATTAAATTGAAACAAATATTTTTTGATATATAATATACATAAAGTATGAAATACATCATGAAGTACTAAAATAAATGGGGGAATTCTAGGAGTATCTGCCTCAGATTTAAAGTAATGGTATCAGATTGGACTTTATGTTTTGCTGACAGAAAAATTTCAGGGTAGAGATTAATGACCACTAAATGATGGAATCTGCAGTTTACTTGTTTATTGTGTAGTTTAATTTTGAATTTCTCACACTGGCATTGTGGACATTTTGAAATATGTATTTCTTGGTTTTCAGTAGGGGAAAGTTGCTGGCCTGCATATTTAAAGATAGTCAACAGCATCCCTGACCTTTACCTACAAGACTGATGGAATATACTTGATTCTGCACACCTCTTATTCCCAAACCATGATAAAAATGTTTATAGTCATTGCCGAATGTTCCTTGTGGAGCAAATCATCCCTGGTCAAAAAACTCTGATTTAATTCTATTTCTTGGTAATTGTTTTTCTTAGTGATAGTTTTTCAGGTGCTTTAATTTTAGTCTTATTTTAGATTATGAATATATAAAGCATAGCCCAGAAAACTTTTGTCTAAAATTATGATTGGCACTTGAATGGAAGCACTGATGTCTATATAAAGCACATCTTTTATAGAATATTTATAAAGCAGATTGAAATATTTTTAGTTCTTTAATATGACTTCTAGGGAAACTCATTAGCATGTTTCTTGGCTGGCTATGTGTGTTAAGGATCTCAGTTACAAATTAAATGTTAGTGCAAATTTAACATAAAGAAAGAGGAACTTGAGAACAACTTGTGTGACCCATCAGCAAGACAGCAGCTGGCTATCTTGGATAAGCTTGATTAAGCTGGGAAATTGTGAAGTCCAGAAAGATTCTAAATCTTGTTATTTATGCCTATATGTCTATCTCATTGTCTTTAAATTTTCATTATTTTATTATTATTATTTTATTTTATTATTGTGAAATTTTATTATTATGAAAAATCTTCAGTTATCCACACAATTAGAAGAACAGTGAAATCAATACTAATTCAGCAGTACTGCATCTCATCATGACAATAATCTATGATTTTTGGTTCATCTCTTACCTTCCTCCATAGTTCACTCTACTTCAAGATACTGTAGCATTCGAAGGGAAAACCTAGATTTATAACATTCACTTGTAAATATTTTCTTCCATATACTGTTAAAAGATAAAGGCTGCTTGTAACATTACCAGAAAGCCATTGTCACATATAAATTAAAAATAAAGTTACAAAAACTCATAAATATCCTTGCAGTGTTCAACTGTCCTTGATTGCATCTAAATGTCTCTCAATAGTTGATTTATTTAGAATCCAAACAAGTTCAGTACTAAGCATGTTACATAAATCCATTTTATTACATAAAAATAATGTCATTTCTCTTTTTCTGATCCCCTTTCTTTGTTAAAGATGTAAGTTTTTTTGTTCCGTAAAATGTTCTGAATTGTTTTACTGACTGTATCATCTAATCATTTTATGCTATTTGGGATATATATAACTTAATTTATGATTTAGGTTCAGGTTTACATTTCAGCACTAAAATGTCATAAATTGTACCATAAAGATATTACTGCATCACATAATTAAGTTAAAAAAGTCAAGTATTTCCTTTTTTGTGAAGTTAAGTTTCCTGTCTCTGCTTTATTCTTTATTAAATATGTAATTATTCAAAATCATGTATTTATCATTATGCATACAAGTATATATTGACAACTTGTTTTCTTTAAAGTCAAAGTATATTTAAGGGCTTCATTATCAATGATTCTCTGTTTTTGCAAGGATTCTAAATCATGTCTGATCAATAGCAGAATCACTGGCATAAGTGGATAACTTTTCAAATACTGTATTATTTGAAAACTTAAATATTAAATAAGATCCAAAAGGTACAATAGATGTTGTGAAGGGAATTAAACTGCTCAAAAGGAAAGAACAACTGGAATGGGAAAAAAGAGAAAAGAAGGAAGAGAAAACACTGTATGTATATACACACAAAATACCTAAGATAATTGTACTATTGATCCTATTAGTTCAGAGAAAGAAATTGTGATTGCTTATATTGTTTGATCTGTTTTGCATGCCCATATTTTATAATCTGTGCAACTATTTTGAAGATAACAATATGCAATACAGTGACTATTACTAATTTCCCATCAGCTTCTTTTGAAATCCTGTATCATTTCTGTTGTTTAATTTTGTTTTCATTGTTTTGTCCTCTTTTAGCCTCTTGAAAATAAAAAAAAAACTTAAAAACTCATTCAGATGATTAAGTGCTAGTAGATTTATTTAAAATAGTAAAGTCATATCCTTAAAATGGCATGATAAAATTGGTAACAAAACTGATAATACCAATCCTCCGGATGTAAGCAGTGCTTTAGACATTACTAAGCAGTTTTATACCCATAATTTCATTCAGTCTTCAAGACAGGGGCAGGGCTGACCTGGAAGCTTTTGCATACAGGATGGATGCGGACCTCTCCCCTACCTGAGAGTCTGTCTGTTGTCCTCCTCAGGAAAGGGGTCGGCAGTTAATAATGTGATTGTTCCCTTAATTAAGGCAGTGTTTCTAACAGAAGTTGGTTACTCAATTTTCATAATCAACTTTAAAATGTAAAAATAAAAATGCCAAAATTAAACTGGGCCTCAATGGATGATGTTATTAAAATAGGCAAAATATTAAATTCCAAGGTAAAAAATGACTTTTTGTATCAGATGATGGAAGGAGGAAGTGGGATCAAATGTAAGAAACAAGAAAAAAGAGATCTGTGCGAGTTATTTTTATTTTTAATAACTTCCATAAAATTTTAATTTTTCTAATGAAATTATTATTTTAATTCTCAGTTATATGATTCTTAGTAGCAGTGATTAAAAATTTAGAATTTCTCAATACTACATTGAACTGAGATAATTCAAAATTAGATCTTTGAGAAGATGTTGACAGAAGGCCTGTCAATGAGATGTATACACTAATTCCTAGGCAGGCTGCTTCAAAGACAGGAAATGAGTAAAAAATAAATCAAACATATGGAAGCTGTGAACACAGGAAGGATTATTCAGCTTCATTATATTAACTATATCAATTCTGATTTGATAAATAAGTTTTGCACATTCAAACATCTCTACTGGTGCTTTAGGAGGCGTAGCTTTAGGTTAGAAGTGATCTTTGTTTAAGCACATTATTTAATAAAAAATGTGATACTGAATTATTTTTTAAAAAATGGAGAGGTCATTAGGGTGAGGAAACTTCCAGGCCTTAGATTTCTACTAAGCAAATGTAAACTTGTGTGAAGAATAACACAAGCCTTAGGCTTAGCCAATCAAAAACTGCCAACTAAATTCCAACTACAGATTTTCCACTGGGATGATTCAAATAAGGCTAGTGCTTCACAGTAACCAATGAAACATTTTCTTTGCCTTGCTTCAGTGTATGTCTTAGGAAAGCCTCCCATGGCAACGACCCCTTCCTGGCACCCTCCTGCTCCCCGGGGTCTAGAGTTGCCTGATTTATGAATCAATCAACGTCCTTTCAAATAGTCTTCTTAAAATGTTAACTAGTTTAAGTTTCTTTTTCAACACAATTGGAAAAACAAAGATGCTGTAGGTGATATTAAAATATTATTAGCAAGAAGCCCTTTGGAAGACTACTTCTGACCACTGATAAGTTAAAAAGACTTCATATAAGAGGTGGTAATTTTAAGGGAAGAGTAAGAGTCAGGCATTCAAGCAGAGAAAACAGCATCAGCAAAACACAGTGATCTGAAGAATTTTTAGATTGCCTAACAAGAATAATAGCATCTTAGTTTAGGACAGAGTGCAGTAAAGGTAAGAGGTAAAATCCCAGGGCAGTGAGGACAGGAAGACCAGGTTCTGCGCTAGGAAATGGAATTTTACTTCACTGAAATGAGACACCAGCAAAAGATTTTCAGTAGATTCACACAAGTGCTTCTTGACTTCTTATGATGGGGTTATACTGCAAGAAAACCACTGTGAGTTGGAGATACAGTGAATTGAAAAGGCGTCCTACTGAACATCCTGCCTTGGGAACAGAGCACACTGTGAAGTTTCCGCTGTCCACCCTCAGGATCCCTGGCTGGTGGGAGCTGTGGCCCCCTGCCCATGTCCTGCATCGCCAGAGCATCCAACCGCCATATGCCAGCCCAAAGGCCAGCATTCAGAACTCTGAAGTGTCACTTCAAGATCATCTGTGTGCGTCTGTAGTGCAGTGGTGTAGATTCTTCTAACAGCTGTATTAAAGATAAGCTGGAAGAATAAGATAGTAGAGGTTGTCAGAGAGGAAAACCAACATCCCTAACTTAGAAAAGGAAAGTGTGAATGGAAAGACAAGTAAAAGAGATGAAGAAACAAATAATCAAGTCTTGGCTCCACTGGGCAGATATCACCTATTGCATCAGTTTCCTATTTACTTCTCAGTTAATCAGATTTTCATGTTCAAATTTCTTTTTATATTTTTAAATGATATAACTTTTTAAACCAAAATATCTTATAAACTGGATAATAAAAGAAGTGTATGCTGCTTCATTTTTACTCCCATAGAGCGGTGTCTAAGAATGTCTGGCACTACATAAACTTTTAATTAGTTTTTCAACGTCAAGTTTGAAAGAATTGTAAGACCAACATCATAGAAATGAATGTGATACTGACACTCATTTGCCTTTGTTTTTTGCTTTAGTGACCCAGCTGAGAAACAACTGAAGGTCACAACTATCAAAAGTCGATTTGTTGAACTCAGAGTGGTGTCTGTAATCCTAGCTACTCATGTGGCTAAGGCAGGAAGAACACACGTTCAAGACCAACCTGGAAAACTTAGCAAGACACCTTCTCAAAAATAAAACAAAAAGGGTTTGGAATATATCTCAGTGATGGAGCGCTCCTAGTTTTGATATTTAGTACCATAAAAACAAACAAACACACATATGAATAGGGGGTGTTGCTTAGCCTAGCACTCTCTTGGTTCAATTCCTAGGTCTGAAGAGAAGAGGAGAGGAG
>PVJX010011679.1:0-52656 GCA_004027295.1 Dolichotis patagonum | reverse complement strand
ATATTATATTCTTTCCTTTACTTCAAAGGCCCCAAAAGACAAATCTATAGGCACGGAAGAGAAGTGCTTTCAAATTGGATTATGGTAATGTTTGCATAACTCCACAAATTTACGAAAAAGCACTGAATTGTACACTTTAAAACCTTATACTATGTGAATACTATGAAGTGTGAGAAGGACTAGGAGAGTAGCTAAGTGATAGTGCACTGGCCTGGCATATGAGACCATGGTCTTTGATCTCCAATACCACAAAAGGGGATTTGGGGATTTGGCACGCATACATGGACACAGAGGCAAAACAGAAAGGGTGAGGACCTGAGGTCAAAGGCAATGCAGACTAGCAAGAAGGATCGATGTCTTGTGGTAAAGAGAAACAATACAGAAACCAAATAGAGTAATTGGGCAGCTGTAGTAAATTTCCTGCTTGTCAACTACTTCACTTTTAGAATGAACATGGCAGTACCAAGGCAGTGGCATCCCCAGTGCTGGAATGCTTTCAAGTGTCTTCATAGTCACTCTTATTTAACTCAAAGTAGGATGAATCTGTATTACAGATTTTGTAAGAAACTTGTAACTTTTATATTATGGGTCATATAAGAGAAAAAGGGAATGAATCCTAGACAAACAGGAGCACACTGGAGAAGAATCATCCTCCCTAAATCAGGTATTATCAGAACAACTTGCTTTCATGGCTCTGACATTTAATTCAGTGCTGGGAAGCAGAGATGCAAGACTTACGAAGCCTCTTTTCTTTTACCATTTCTCATTAGAAGTCTGTAAAAGAATGAGAAGCACTGTGAGGAGAATCAATTAAGTACTAGATTTTCTGCGAAAATTCTTAATTCTGAGAAGACACTTGAGAAGTGAGCAAAACAAATTTATCTTCAATTTGAAACTAAGTATGTCTCACTGAGAGACCAAGAGTTAGGCTGATGCATTCTCTAAGTCTGGGATAAAATGAAATTTATGAATAACTGCTTCAAGTGTATTTTAATCATAAAAATTTCCTGGAGAAAAATCTGATTCTCACTGAACAAGAGCTGATTATAACTCATCATCTACATCTGTGTTTCTAAAATGAAGCGGGGAATTTCTAATTCTACAAGCATCTCCCTGAACTGTATTTCAGAACCAGCTAAACCCACTCTTCCTGCTCCAGCCTGGATTGCACCAAAGCAATTCCAAGTGCACCCTCAGCTGAGACCCACAACCTATAGGACACCCTCCGTCCTCATCTTGGGCCTGGGAAAAAAGACTCCATGGAGCTGGTGCTAAAACTTCTGTTAATAAGGTCACTGCAAAGCAGTTCAGCCAAGTGTGATTCACTGGCTCAGATAATTACAGGGTGCACGTAAGCATCTTTCTTTCCTTCTAGTTCTAGAGGACTTTTATCAATGTGTTCTGTACCCTCTTTGACCCAAAACACACATGAAAAACAAACCTAAAATGGACAAGGAAGATAAGATGCTTCCTCAGAAGTTTGGTGGATTCAGGATTAGCTACAAAATCAGTTTTATAGGCTAAGTTTTACCTGATTTTCTTTATAGTGCTTTTATTTTTCTCACCAAAGAAGAAGTTCTCATCAAAAGGAAAACAATTACAAGTTGGTCTAAATACACAGGCGCGCGCGCATGCGCGCGCACACACACACACACCTCGGAACAGTATACAGGAGCCACATTCTTCTATGTAACTAAATCCTTGGCTCCCACAAGCTTTGCAACACGGAAAACATTTAGTGCATTATGTTCCCTTTATACAAGGGGCTGCTGCCCCACAGAGTACCCTCTGGTTATGAATCAAAAGAAAATCAAGTTTGGACAACAAAGTCTGAGGTCTCTGCACAAGTGTATCTGGCCATAGGTACCTATAATCTCTTGAAGACTGCAAGTAGGCAAGGAGTCCTTGCTAGCAAGGTTGTTGACGATTATCACACTACCCCTCACCCCACCTTTGAATAGAGGGTCCTCCCAGCAAAAGCCAGATGGCAGAGGTGGAAACAGGATAAATAGGTCCTCTGAGACTGGGGCCCAGCTCCACCCTCTGGTAGCCAAAGGTGGAGAAAACACCTTACACAAAGGTTAAGGACAGCAACTTCTGGGGGGTGAGGGAAAGGTGTGGCAGGGACTGAACTGAGGGCACTCTAGCACTGACACACACCCCCCCACTTGCTCTCCAAACTTTGCACAGGGCCTCAGTAAAGGCGCCCACACAAGACTCACATCCACAACGCTCCCGCCTCGCCTCCCTCACTGCTGAGGGTAAAGGCTGGCGCCACTGGGCCCAGCCGCAGCTTCCACTGTGAAAAGCAGAAACTCCCCGACTCAACCACTCATTCAACTTGTGGTGGTTTCAAATCCTAGGAACTGTTTTCAACAAGTCTCTGATGACCGTGTGATAGATATCTGGAAGTTTCAATCTGCTCAATAATTCCCATCTCAGGGAGGAAAAAACATCAAACGTAAATGTAAGATTTCAATAAAAAAAATTAATAATTTCCTGCAAGTTTTGAGCAGTTATTATGTATCAGGAATTAACCTAGTTGTACAATAAAAGCCCATGCCCCTATCCTTTTTAAAAATGAAACAGACTGTAGGTTTCATGATTAAGGGAGTGAGATGTTTAGCCAGTATATAGGAAAAGGAAGTGACAAGCCGTGAGCTCGAAAGTTATTGTCCACATAAGGACCTATAGTCATCCTACTAAGAATATGTCGTTACCTATCTAAAAACCTTCCATAACTGCCCACCACTTTGGAATGAGACCAGTCTCACTCCTGTAACTTGGGCATATACCACAACTCTAGCACCTATCACAGTAGATAAGGGCAGCACATCTCCCCACAAAGGGCAAGAGTCTATCCATGCACCTTACTGCTCTACGGTAACACTCGCCACACGGAAGCCTCAGTAAATGTGGTAGCTGGACGAAACTGCTTAAACATCACTGTTACTCATCCTCCACCCAACATGATGTCTTACATCAGTAGTGGCAACCTATGGCATGCATGCCACTGTGGGCTGACTGTGTCATTTAAAGCACTAAAAGGTTCACTACCACTGTCTTTCTAATATAAAAATTTTCCTTCATCCATGTTTCCCATGTATATTCCTTATTTGCCAGCTGCATTTCCTACTTATGGGGTTTCAGGTAAACTATTTAACCTCTCTGTGTGCTAATCTGGTTGCTCAGCTATATAACTGAACACACTGACAGGGTGACCAAATGAGTTATTACAGACACTGTGCCTTAAACAATGCCTAGCACTTCGTGTAAACGTTCAGTAAGCTACTTGAGGAAAGAAATTTTTTCCCTTTTGATCACTCCTCTGTGCTCACCTCACAAACATCTAGCAGAAAAGACATGGTTATTTATGCTAAACCCCTAAACTCTTTCCCTAAGAAATGGGGCTTGAACCCAAGGCCGTTGCACTGAGCTATATCTCCAAGTCCCCATTTTATTCTTTGACACAGTCTTTCTAAATTTCCCAGGCTGGGATCAACCTTGTGATCTTCCTACCTCAACTTCCCAGAGTGCTGGGATTACACGCATGCATCACCATGCCAAGATAGTAGGCTGAATTCTTAATGAACATAAACTTCGATACATTTTTCTCCAACTTCTTGCTTCGCCTTACCAGTCTATACCCCTATATGCAAGTAAACCTTGCTTGCTTGCTTGCTTTTCTTTCTTTCTTTTTTAAATAAAGGTGCAATTCTCCATTTGAGACAGGGGCTGGGAATTTAGCTCGGTGGCAAAAGCACCTGCTTAGCAAGGGCAAGATCGTGAGTTCGATCCTGGGTACCAAAAATAAAAATGAAATGAAATGAAATGAAATGAAATTAAATTAAATTAAATTAAAGAAATAAAATAAAATAAAATAAAATAAAATAAAATAAAATAAAATAAGACAAACTTGTATGTCAGCAGAAAGAACATTTCACCTAAAATTGCTAAAATACTCCAGCTTCCTGCCTACCACCTGCTCAGTTTTAAGTACAGACAACGACTGAGAATTGGAGAACAGTTCCCAGGGCTACTGTAAGTCTGCAATTGCACAAAACTTTCATGAATCAAAAATTACTACTACTTTATGCCTCCACATTGAAGATAATTACTTTAGTATATACATTCCAAACATAGCATACACAAAGTTACAATCCCTGTAAATTGCTCAGAGTAATACAAACTCAGCTTACTTTAAAATAGAATTTTACAAAAATAAAATTACCTAAAATTAAGCCCACCATTGTACTTAAATATCCGGTTCCACTTCCCAGGTTAAGAAAAGATAATCCTGGTTGAAGTTTCAGTGCTTCCATAACTTCAGAATAAATGCAAGGTGCTGATAAGTGTATGTTTCCATGCTTCCAGGCTAAGTCTTTGTAAGCATTGTCTCTGTAGCCTTCCAAATAGTAATCGCCTCGGTCAATCGCTCTGAAAGCTTGCTCCACTCTTTCAGTGCGGATATACTGAGCTTCTTTAAGATTATCAATTAAGTCGTCATTATCTTCCCCAGCACTCACAGCTCCTCCCATGATAGTATTCAAATCAAATCATAAATTTTAAAATGTAATAAAATCAGTAGAAATGGCTTCCAATAATGTACTGTGATTTATTTTCTTTTTAATATTGCACTTAGTTTCCAAAAATAAATTAACCCTGCAAGGAAATAAAAAGAAACAAGTTTAAATTAATCCTCAAGAGAAAAATAATTATTCCAGTTTATTAAATATATATCATTACAGCTATCATTTCTTCAGAATATATTCTGCTCCAGGCATAGTGTTAAATGATATAAGCACACTTCTTTAAGTCTTCAAACAACCCTGAAGTATTTTATGCATAATCTCTTCTATACAATAGGAAAACTAGAACATAGAGATGTTAAGACAACTAGATCTCAGTTAATTGCAATTAAATTCAATCTAAAATTTGGTTAAAAACCTAGCCACATCTCAAGTGCTTAACAGTGACACAGGGCCAGCCACCAGCCAGGGACTGCCACACTGGAGAGCGCTGCTGGAGAGGGGTGCTATGGGGGCTGAGTCCCAGGATTGTCAGATTCAGGCACCAGGCTCATAATCACCAACACCATGGCTTCTTTATACTACGGCAACCTTACTTTGATAAGCAGTTAGCTGAACATTAAAAAGTTAAAAATTCCAAAGTATGCTACAGAAATTTAAAATATTATCAGAGAATATACTACCTAAACAATGAACATAAAGTGCAAAAAAATAGACTCTCAATTCTATATACACACAGTGAAGCCTGTTTGATAAACAATGTCTCAATAAATGAGACCACAAATTTTATTAACAACTTTAACAGTCTAAGCACTAGAATAAATGTTATGCTCACGGTTGTATACAGGAATAACATAAACTTCCTTCACAGATAAAACTCAGCATCTCTGAAAGGAAATCTAAGTGAGCCTTGATAAACTAAAGAATTTCAATAAATAGTATTAAATATACAATTTAAGCTCTATATAAAGTTAATAAATAAATGTATCAATTTCTAAATTAACACTTTAGGAGATGTAGAAAGTGAGAAATGAAACACCCAAGGCCAAAAATAACAGTCACGATGGCCAGGGCTATGCGCCCACCCTTGGTTTTGGTGAAGGAAAGCAAGTGGGCCCTTGGTGCCCACAGCCCCTGCCGAAGCAGACCCATCAGAGGGAGGCAGGTCCCTCAGCAGACCCCCAGGACTCTGCCCATGTCCCCTCTGTTCTTCCCTAATAGCTCTCCAAGAACTTTTGAAGTAAAGCAAATACTACACACTCTCATATTTCATTCATATTTAATTTATTCAAGCTCAATTACAAAAGCTAAATGATTCTACTTCTCACCTCCAAACTAAAAAAGAAAAAAAAATTCAAAGTACAAGATCTTATAGCCCTTCTCTGTGAGTTTCTTTCACAGCATGTAATGCTGAAAAGATGTTGATCTGCTATTTCTTCATCCCGTCTTAGATAAGCATCTAGACTGCTTGATGAGTGCAATTCTAGCATTTCAAGATTGTGTTAAAGACACGACTTCAGCACATGTCACCTTCTTCATCTAGTACTCCTAAGATGAAACAAAAATGGCTACACTAGCCTAGGGAACAGTTTCAGCAGCTAGCATGTAACTTGCCAAACAGTATTAAAAGTATAATTCTGATTACAGAGACACAATAAATGGCTCTACTGTAAATGACACAATTTACCACTTTAAAAAAATTATTCCCTTCTGTGCTTTCCAGAATTTAAGAAGAACCTGAACTTCAAGTTTCTCCTGAACTCCCCTATCAACTCATCCTGTTCAGAATCATAGTGAAACAAGTTGTCTTTTACACAGCTCACACTTGTGGTGAAAAAGAGAAAAGGAATGAACAAGAACTAACATCACTTCCTGACACTGTTCTAAACATGTTATCTCATTAAACAATTAAAACAGCCCAATGAGAAAGGCATTGGCATGTCCACATTCAAGTGAGAAAGCAGGTGTAAAGAAGAATTCTAGAAGAAGCCTAGAGAAACCCAGACTGAATTCAGGGATCCAGCACAGTTTCCTCAAACGGAAGCACCGTGCGGTGCGGCAGCACATTCCTGTACCCCCGCGTCTGAGAGGGGAACGCAGGGAGGGCACAAGTTAAAGCCTAGTGTGGGCTACTCAGCCACTTAGCGAAGCCTTGTCTCAAACTAAAGAATAAAAGGCTGGTGATACAGCTCAGCACAAAGGCCCTGGGTTCAATACCCAGTACCAAAAAACAGGACAGGACAGGACAGGACAGGACAGGACAGGCAAGGCAAGGCAAGGCAATCACTCACACTCTGCACACTGTGAGTTCAAAGCATGAGGGAACTATAAGCTGAGAAAACAGCTGGTATTCAGTCAAGAGCAAATGATGTTTTAGAGAAACTACCTGGAGTTGGGCATCTTCCAGTACTTCAATAGCCTTTGTGTTGTAGGCCAGTGATTTTCTATTTTTTTAGCCTGGATCCCTTTGAGAGCCTCACAACAGCTATGGACATTCTTTCTATTAAAAACCTGAGTAAATCAGAAATGTGACGTGTATCTTCAGAAGACTCCTGAACTCTTAACCACAGAGACCTAAAACATCCATCCATTACCGCCAATGGAGAGCAAGAGATTTTAATGAGGGACGTTCCAGTTTAGAAGACGCACCTTATGTGGGGTAATCTGTACACAGAAGGATCTATATACAGCAACTGACCTGAGACCAAGTACTTGCAAAGCTGGGGGGAGAAAACAATCACACAGTAAGAAGCAGCGTAAGACGTGAAAGCTGGTACACAGGACTCCTTTCTCTGTGGGCTTGTAAGCGAGACAGACACACGTCTGAACAGAAAGCTGCAAGGGTACCAAGAGAGGAAGCAGTGAGGAACAGTTTCCTGGGGGTACGATAGTTCCCCCTTGATTGATGGTGTCATTTCTAAGGTCCAGTTACCAATGGTCAATCATAGTCTACAAATATTAAATGGAAAATTCCAGAAATAAGTAATTCCTAAATTTTAAAATTGAGTGTCATTCTGAATAGAATGATCAAATCTAACACCATCATCTCAATCTCACCTAGGACGTAAATCATGCTCTTGTCCAGTGTGGCTACTCAGTCAATGCTACCTGCGTCAGTTGGTAACCATCCTGGTTGGGAGAGCAACTGTCCCGGCACGGCTGCGCTGCTCCATGCCAAAGCCAATGCCAATGCCATGCATCTCACTTTGTCTCATCACTAAAACACCAATAACATTTCACACCGTCATCAGAAGTGTAAGTGCAGTACAGTAAAATAGTCTAAGAAAAAGAAACCACAACTTTACAACCTGTACTGGTTCTAACTTTATTGCTGTTACTCTCCTCCCACACCTAATCCCTAACTGAAACAGAGGTGTGTTGTAGTTTCTACCCGGATGTTCCCCTACAGCCTCATGTGCTCACAGCTGAACGTGACGCGGTGCCGAAGCTTGGTTAAAGGAGGTAAGGCGCAGCGGATTTGACCCAGAAGGGTCTGTCTCCTTCCCTTCTCCCTTAACCACTCTCTGCTTCCTGCCTGTCATACACTGAAGCAATTCTCCTGCGCCATGACACTCTGCCTTGGGATTAGTCTGTGAGCCAAAATAAACCCTTCCTTCACAGACTTGTGGGTGTCAGATATTGTGTCTCAGCAGTAAGAAAGACAGTTGTGTACGTATGTGTACATATAAGAAAAAATCTTTGTACATACAGTCTCAGTAATGAGAAAGTAAGACAGTTGCATATGTATGTACATATAGGAAAAAAATAGTATTCTTATCAACAATTCTTGAGATTAGGAGCTTCAGATTTTGTATTTTTTCAAATTTTGAAATGTTTGTCTATAATAAATTATCTTGGGGATGGGGCACAAGTCTGGACTTGAAATTCACTTATGTTTCATATAAACATTAAATAGATAGCCTGAGGTAATTTTACCCAACATTTTTAGTTTATCTGTCTTTTGACTATGACCCATCCATTACATGACATGAGATGCAGAATTTTCCACTTGTGGTATTATGTCCACACTCAAAAAGCTTTAGATTTTGAAGCACTATGAATTTTAGATTCTCAGTTCAGAGATGCTCAACCATAGACAGTTTTCCACTATCCCAAGGATAGGAGAGACTTGTGCACAATCTACTAAAATGCATATTTTTTGAAGCAAGTTAGCTCATTCACACAGCACACAGATGCAGCTTTAATGAGAAGTGTGGTTTACACTACATATTCCTATTTTGAAGTAATCAAGGAGAAGCAAACTTCTTTACATTAAAGAGATACCCTGAGCAATCTGTGTAGATTTTAAGCAAAAAGCTTAAACTATAGAATACTTTTCCAGAAGACAATCAGATGTTGGTAAAGTTGCTTCAAGTGATCTGGAGAAGCTATGAATGCAAATTAAAAAGCGCTAAAACGGTCTTCCTGAGAGATTAACAAAGAAAACTATATCCAGGTTCAGTTTTTTAAATTTTGATGAAAAGTACACCACAGGAAGCAAACATTCCTCCAGGATCTAACCCTTAAAAAGGGAAGATGAGTGCCAGAGTTTAAGAATGTAAAGAACTGACTGTGATGTTTGGAGCAATCCCTAGTAGAGACTTAGCTGTGCTAGAAATTTTATTAGGATTGTTACTCCTTTTGTGGTATAGTAAGCCTACCCCTAGTTTTGTAAAATGAGATTTTTTTTTTAATATAGTATAGTTTAAAGAACAAACAAAACAGTACTTAACTTTCAGAGCCCTCAAAAGGTCTTGGGGGACCTAAGGGATCCCAGACTGCATCTGGAGAACAATTGATACAGCCATCTAGCTATGGTAAAGCTATACAAGAACATTATGGGACAACTTACCTAGATGTGGAGGTGGAAAAGGAGCGATCAGAAGATTTTCCTGGAAAGGATGAAACAGAGGTACGCACAGAAGGCCGAAGGAAAAAGTGTTAGGTAGAAAAAGCATACACAGGAGCCAGCCAGAGCAAGAAACGGGGAGAGAAGAACAGCGCACCTCTGAGCCACCACGAGCAACCAGCTGATCAGGAGGACTGTCGTGTTCCACTGACTCTGCAGCCTAAAGCCAGCAGTCTGAGCAACAGAGGACAACAACATGCAATACAGTAACTACTGCAGATTTTCTACTGTCTTGTAACTGTTTCAATTCGTCCTATTGTTTTATCTCCTTTAAAATTAAATTTTATAAAAAAGCATATGCAAAGACAAAAGAGGCAATACAACTACTTGATACCCTAAAAACAGTACAGGAGACCTAAAGTCAGAGATACAAAGCATGCATGCAAAGAAAACAATCACACAGACTGGGAAGCCGTACACACTGAGCTTGGACTTCCTCCTGCAGACAGTGGAAGGACAACGAGAAGGGTACCATCTAACCAGTGTTAGAGACACTGATCCTTCTGCGGGGTTCAGTCCAGAAATGGCACCATTCCGCAAAGGATTTGGATATGGCCTGATCTCGCTTAAGTTTGCTACCAAAACCATTTGTGAAAGGGCAGAGGTTGAATCACACACACTCGTGTCTCAGCAATGGACGTGAAAGCTATTCTGTAACGGGGCTCTAGCTAAGGTCCTATCCTAGCTTAGAACTCCTTCTGTAAGGACCCAAAGGGAGGCTCATACCATCTGTGCCCCTAGGATACTCTTGGCAGCCTCTGTCCATCCAAAGGCAGATTCTGAAGGAATCCTACCTCATCTCCAGCCCCTCTCTGCCTCAGTCTGGGGAATTATCTTGTTTATTAGGGGACAATGGGACGGACAATGAAACAGCTGGAGACTCTGTCCCACCAGCAGTCCCTGAAAGGGTCCTGACTGTCAGCTTTAGCCCGGCTCAACTATCATGTGAAGCAATCTTGCCCATAAAGGAAAATGCTGGAAGTCTGGCCCACTGTTGTCACACGGTTGAGCCCACCAGCACCAGTTATCAGAGCAGATCCTAAATTATCCCTGAAGCTCAGTCTCAGCCTCTCTCAGTCCTGGACCCGCTCAATGGAATGAGGGCCGTTTTTCCAGCCTAGAGGCCCTGAGGGGAGCACACTGCAGGTGATACTGTGACTATGGTTATACTATGGGTCTTGAAACAGTCTTATAAATTGGCTCCAGCTCTTCACAACTGCAGCTGGAGAGAAGGCCCACTGAGCCAGGAACCCACTGGGAGACACATCATCAATGACCCTGAAGACAGACTTGAAGACCTTGGCCTCGGCTGTAGATCTGAAACAGCCAACACAGCAGTGATATGGCCAGCCCAAGGACATATCCAGTTATCCAGCAGAGGGCACACAGAGACCCAGAGTTAAGTCAAACCCAAGACTGCCCCCAGTAAGAGGCCCTTTGTCTACAAACTTCACCCACTGTCTACAAGCCACCCCACAGACCAAGGCCTTGAAACAATGGTCACCCACAGACCAGGTAAATCCCCATGCTCTCTAGAGCAAGTACGGTCTCAATGTAGACTTAGCCTCAACCACAGAACCTGGATCAACGCCAGTAAGCTGTGACTCAAGAAACAATCATCACATCAGCTAGATGGACATGAAAGTTTCAACAGTCTCAAAAGCAGATCGATCATACCGAAGAAACAAAATCAGCAAATACAAAAACAAGTTATCTAAAATTAGCCAATCAGAGGCAGAAGATGAAAAAAGATTGAAAGAGTGAAGAAAGCATGAGATCTATACAACATCTCTGAACATAAAAATAAATACATTATAGGAATACTTGAAAGAGACGAGAGAGACAGTTTTTCAAAGAAACTTAAATATGTAAAACCTTCCCAAATCTTGGACATTAACACACAAATTCAGGAAGCACAGAGGTCTCAAGTAAGATCAATTCAAAATGGATTATCGAGACACATTATAATCAAGTTGTTAAATCAAAAGTGGGAGTGGTGAGGGGAGGAGAGAGGGAGAGCTAACCAGGAACATTATGCCCTGTAAAACTGTTGTTCAAGATTGAAGAAGACAGAAAGATATTTTCAAACAAAATCTAAGCGTTCACCACTAAGACACTTTCAAGAAATTCTAAAGGTAGTTCTTCAACTTGAGACAAAAGGACCACTAAGTAACAATATGGAAAACAAAGTGTAAAGCTCTCTGGCAAAGGTAACTACACAGTCAAATGTAGAACACTCTACTACTATAAAGTATATAAATCACAACTCCAGGAGGAGAGTCAAAAGACAAATGTATTAAAACAAATACAGCTATAAACCAATAGCTAAATACACGACATGAACAAATACAAAGTATGACACCAAGAGCAAAATGGGGAAAACTGATTTTCACATAAAACTGAAGTAAAGATGTTAATGGTTAAACTGGGTTATTATAATTTACCTCTAAATCGTTGAAGGCTCAAGTAATCACTAAGTTTAAAAAAAATCTACTGGATTCACAAACATAAAGAGAAAATAATAAAATAAAGCAAATAATAAAAGACAGCAAAATTTGAGATGAACTAAAATTCATCAGTAAAAATTCAACAAAATGCCAGTAGCAAAGTCTTAGCTATGAATTATTTTAAATGTACATAAGCTAAATTCTGCATTCATAATTGGAAAACTCAGCATGGCTGAGTTTCAGCAGATATTTTTAAAAAGATATACTGGAAGTGATGACACATATTTACAATTCCAGCTGTTCACGAGTCTGATGCTCAGCCTGAGACAAAGTCAAGACTTTGTCTCAAAATAAAAATACAAAGGTCTGGGGATGTAGCTCAGGGCACTCTGTATTCAATCCTCAGTAACACATATACTGACACAAACGCATACACACACACCAAAAACCAGTAAGAAACTGACTTTACGCAGATGAAAATAGACTCAGTGAAGAAACAGAAAAACATTTCAGGCAAATGGTAATAAGAGAGAGTACAGACAGGCTATGATTATATTAGAGAAAATAAGTTTCAGGTCAAAAACTGTAAAAAGAGACAGATAAGTCATTAAGGTAAATTATATGTAAACACCCAATACTGGAGCACATAAACATATGAATCAAATATTAATAAATATACAGGATGAGATAGACTATAATACTACTAGGGGAGTTCAGAAGTCCAATTTTAACAGTGGTCCAGGCAGAAAAGGGAAATAATGAACTTGAGAAACATTTTATACTAAATGCACTTATAATATTCTAGCCAGTAGCAATAAAATATACAACCTCATGCATACACGGAACATTCTCCAAAATGCATATATTTCCCCATAAAACAAGCCTTAACAAATTTAAAGTGGAATTATACCAAATATCTTTTCTGACCATACCGAATGAAAGCACAATAACTAGGGAAATTTTAGAAAATTCCCAAGTACTTGGAAATTAAAACAGTATGTTTAATGGGTCAAAAAATAAAAATTTCAAATTAAATTTTAATGAAGTTAAAATCCTGAGATAAATGAAAACAGATACACAACACACCAAAACTTATGAAGTAAGGTAAAAGTAGTTTTAAGGCAGGATAAGTTTACAGCAATAAATGCCTACATCAAAAAAGAGACAGTGAGGCTGGGGATTTGGCCGAGTAGCACAGCAGCTGCCTGGCAAGCATGAGATCCTGAGTTCAATTCCTGGTACCAAAACGTAAATAAATTAATTCATTAAAAAAGAAGACAGCAAATAAACATTACACCTCAAAGAACGAAACAAGAACTATGCTCAGAATCAGTATAAGGAAAAGAAATAAAATCAAAACAAAAATAAATAAAACAAAAGACAACCGAAAATTATCAATGAAACTTAGAATTGGTTCTTTAAAACTTTAGAAAACAACAAAATATTTAAATTATGCTGAGAAAAGACAGGACTTTAAATAAATAAAACTGCAAATAAAAAACATCACAACTGATACCATAGATATACCAAGCGTCAGAAGAGACTAGACACTAACTAGAAGAAATGGATAAATCCCTAGAAATATACTCTGAAAAGATCAATAACTAAGAAATTGAATCAATAATTTAAATTTCCCATCAAAGAAAAGCCCAAGACTAGATGATTCCATGGCAAAATTCTATCAAACATTTAATAAAAACTAGCGTTAATTCTTCTTGAATTCTTTGGAGGAAAAAAAATCAAACTGAGTTTATGATGCAAGCATTATCCTCATATCAAAACCAGATAAAAATACCACAAGAAAATTATAGATCAATATCCTGATGAACACAGATATGCAAAACGTCTTAAGACAAATAATTGGAAACCAAATTCAACAGCACATTAAAATGAGACACGATTAAATGAGCTCCTATCCTTGGGACAGCAGGATGGTTTGATATACACATATCAATAAATGTGATACATCATATTAAGAGAATAAAGAACAAAGCCATATATGATGAGCTCAATAAATGCACAAAAAGCATTTGACAAAATTCAATATCCTTTTATGATTAAAAAATAAATTAGATATAGAAGGAATGTATCTCAACACAATAAAGGGCTGTAGATAAAAGCCTATAGCTAACATCATACATTATGGTGAAAATTTGAAAAATGACATTTTTCAATCGAAAAATAATGTCCTCTCTAAGGTCAGGAACAAGGATGCCCATTCTCTCCACTTTTTTTTTCCAGTACTGGAAATCAAACTCAGGACCTCACGCTTGCCAGGCAAGCACTGTTGCCATTTACTATATTCCTGATCCATTCTCTCCAATTTTATTCAAAATAATAACAGTACAATTCTAGACAGAACAATTAGATAAGGAAAATAAATACATGAAGGTAATCAAATAGGAAAGGAGTTAAATTTTCTCTGTTGTTAATAATATATTACATATAGAAAATCCTGAAGACTCTACATAAAAATATTAGAACTGATAAATTCAGTAGAATTGAAAGGTATAAAAATCAATACACACAAAAATAAGTAGTGTTGTTTCATAGTAACAATCTATCAGATAAATTCAGAAGTCAACCTCATTCAAAATACCATTAAAATAAACAGGAGCAAAATGATAGAGATGAAAGCTGTATAGAAGGAAAACTATGAAACACTGATAACAGAAACTGTGCAAAGGAAACCCCTGTGCATAACTGAGAATTAAATACAAATATAGCCATTACAGAAAAAAGCAGAATTCCTCAGAAAACTAAAAATAGAATTACTATATGATGCAGTTATTCCTTCTCTACATATATATTTGAAGCAACTGCAACCAGCATGTTAAACAGATATCTGCACCCTCAGATCATACTCGCAGTATTAACCGCTAAGGAAGCAGCACAAGTGTCCATCCCAGATGAACACATAAAATGGGGCACATGGACACACTGGAATACTATTTAAATACTCTTAATACTCTTTAACAGTGCCATTAACAAAAATATGGATGAACTTAGAAGACATAATGCTAAGTAAGCCAGGCACAGAAAAATAAATACAGCAAGACCTCACTGACATGTGGAATCTAAAACTACTGAACTCCTATGAGTAGAGTAACAGTCACCAGAAGCTGGGGAATGACACTGACGGGGGAAGAGGAAATGCTGATCAAAGACAAGAGGCGCAAGTCTTACTGATGTACTACACAGAATGCTAAGTACAATGAAAATAATGATGCGGCCTAGTGGGGCGCAGCGCTGAGTGCCTGTTCATCCCAGCTACTTGGGGAGCTAAGAAAGGAGGATCCCAAGCAACACGGAGGCCAGCCTGGGCAATTTAGAAACTTGAACAACTTTAAAAAGAGCTCGGATGCAGCTTAATGGTTCGGCACGTGCCACTTGCTTGAGACTCTGGGGCCAATTCCCAGGACGATGATGATGACAATGATGCACTGCATACTTGTAAATTGCTAAAAGTACATTTTAAACCTCTGCGCCAAAAACAAGTATGTCAAGTGATGGATTTGTTAAGAAGCCTGACTTAATCATACCACACTGTAAGCATATGTTGAAATATCACATTCTACCCCCAAATATGTATGTTATTTGCCAATACAATTAACTACAAAAACAAGATGTTAAGACAAAAACTATAGAAGACAGGGAACATAACTACATCACAGTGGAGAAGGAGGGGACAGAGAAGACTGTTTACATTGTCAAAATACTGAAAACCCCAGTGTTGATTTAATCACAGTAGTCACTTAACCACACAGGAAGGATGAGGAGAGAAAGGAGGCTCGGTACTGCTCACATTTACATGTCCCCAGGGCCTTAGGCAAGGTCTGAGGGAAGAGGCCCTCACTGGGGTCACTGCCCTCAGCGGGGTCACTGCCGGATGCAGCAGCTCCCTCCCTGGCCTCCCTTCTCTCTGCTTCCTCTGCCCCAGGCCTTCTGCCATGCTGTTCCTCCTCTGGAGCCAGCTGAGTGAACGGACTGAAATTTCTGAAACATGACCTAAAATAAACCTATCCTCCTTTAAGCTGCAAGTGTCAGGTATTTTTGTCTCAGGAAGAGAAAAACAACTAAGACAAGGCCGATGAAAGCAAAAACTTCATCTATGATGAGGGAAGGTAAATACTGTCCAAGAGCAAGAGCGGACAGGAGAGACATCCTAACTAGCAGTGTGGAGACAACCACCGTATAAACAGCCCGATCCTCAGAGTGTGAGTCTCAAGGTGGAAGCCAGCACAGACGGCTGCCGGGGCTCCCAGGCTGCTGGTCTCCTTACTTTCTACACGATGTACACAATTACCTGAAAAAACTGACACGTAAAGGTGAAAATAAAGGAGCCAAGTCAACCTCTCCCTCCCTCTCTCTTTGTAACTATGTAATACACATACATTTACATATATGGAGGAAAAGTAAAAGATCACTTCCATAAATAATAATTTATACCACACAACCCAAAGACAGCTCATTTTATAACACATGCTAGTCCTCAAATTGGACAGACATAATTACTATGAATTACATATTTATATTTACTGATGTGATTATAAAATATGTGCCTTCACAGAAAATTTAACAACAAAGTGCATTTTCATATTACTAGCACTGAAAGAGGTACTGTTACTAGCCTTCTACATGCATTTTTTCCCCATATTTTTGGCAGTACCGAGGAGTAAACTCAGCGCCCTGGTATATGTTAGGCACTCCTCCACTGAACTGGGTCACCAGCCCCTACGTAATGTTTTAAAACACTGATATGTTGTTCATGTTGATTAGGACTTCAATCTAATAAATCTTAAACATTCGTCATGCCATCAAATATTCTCACATGGCATCCCATCATACATGGGTACACCAGCATGCAGTCATCTCCCAAATACTTGATAATGGAATTTTTAACTGATTATAATCAATGTCCATGAGTTCATAAATGAAAGTCTGTGTTAAAGTGACTATTTTTGATAACTGCATAACCCTCTAATTTCACATAAACACTTTAATGACCATAAACAAACAATACTAAAAAGTGGGCATCATAAAAGTGTTATGTGTGAATTTTGATTTAATCCCACCTCAGGTCCCCGAGAACTCTAATATCCCTACTACTCTAATTATAAGCGAAACCTGCATTTGAATACAGATGAATGTTAGTTGCTGACAATCAGCTGTCCAAGCAAACATTTCTGTTACTCCGGCCTACTACTATCATTTTTTCTACAGAAAATAAACACTTTTAGGAATAGTCAAGTCCTACACTAAACAATAAAATTGCTGGGCACAGTGGCATACAGTTATAATTCCTGCCACTACAGACACTGTGGCAAGAGAACTGTAATTTCAAGGCCAGGCTGGGCGATTTAACAAAGCCCTATCTCAAACCAAACAAACAAGCAAACAAACAACAACAACAACAAGAAATAGCTCATAAAGGCCTAAGGATGCAGCTCAGTGGTAAAGTACCTGCCTAGTACATGGATGGGCGAGTTCCTAGGTTCAATCCCCAGCACCACAAATAAATAAAAAGCAAAAGAAGTAAGTCTGAGGGAAAAAAGTTAAGATAAAATCGAATAAAGTTCTTGTGTCTGTTTGACTTATGTCTGTTTAGGCTGGGAGTCACATTTAAAATTCCTTGTCATTTCCTCTCTAGCATGTGGAAGGTGCTGGGATTAGAAAACAAAAAGCACATTCCTACATGCACACCTGACATGGTTTCTGGAATGTTCCCAATGTTCCCTGCTATTCTCCCAAATGCTAGGTTTGTGGCTAGAAATCTACCTGGTAAAGGAAGGGCTGCTGAGGAGCCTCCCGCACACTGTGCTGCCCTTTCAGGCTGCTTGGGAATGCCTTGTGACCTGCGAAGTGCTGACAAGTCAAGGAGGTGGGAAGCAGACAGATGGCAGACAGATGTCGCCGCCGCGTGGGAGAAGAGAGAGAATGCTGACTCACTTTCCTTCCCAACAGCACCCAGAAAAGCAGCCTGGCTGCTCCTTTTTCTGCACCAGTGAGAAGCTCACCCAGCTTGGGAGAACATTACCAGTCAGTGAGTGAACCAAAGGAGAACACACTCGGAGGAGAAAAACGCATCTCATGTCATGGAAGTTTGTCACGAGAGTTATAAACTAAGGCAGTTTTGCATGTGGATACAACTGCATAGGGGAATTTTTTCAGTAATGGGGCTGATATAAATTACAAGGAATTATGAAAGAAAGAAAAGAATAGGCTAGATCACTGCTTGTTTGCCAGACACTGTCCAAACTATCTGCTTAACTTTATATGCAGTAACACATAAAACAAATAATCTAACGTAGTGATAGCACACGGAAGCCAAGTCCTTTGTGGCTGCCCCGGTAGAAATGGATTCTAATCTTCAGCACAGCCCTACTAAGAGGCACAAACCTCATCTGACTGATAAATAACAAGGACACTAAAGTTCACAGACCACTCGTGGACAGTTCACAGCTCTTGCTGAAGTGAACCCAACTCACATCCTGGTACCTTATCAAGGTATTAGCCCTTCTAACCCTCAAGGATCTGCTCAGAGGTCAACTGTCATTAAACCTTCTACCTTCTGTTTACTCCCACTCAGCACCTCTCAGCTAGAAAGAAAGAATAAAGCAGTAGGAAAAAACACACCTGTTGTCATTTACTGGCAGATGCCTGAGGCAAAGCATTTAACCTGTAACCTTGAGTTTTTTGATTTATAAAGTGGGAATGACCACCACATTATACTGCAGATTCAACAGCACCCTGAAAATAAAGTGCTTTCACACACTAATGTCCAATAAATATGCACTTTCGGTAACACAGACACTCCCACTCCAGCGCTCAGGAGGCTGATGCAGGAGAATCGCTGCAAGTCTGAGGCATCCTGGACTACACAGTGAGTTCATGACCCATCTGGACCACAGGATGAAACCCTGCCTCAAAACAAAAAAAGATACATTCTAACTCTTTATTTAATGCACAAAAGGGAAAGAAAGTACCAATTCTCAAATAGAGTGAAGCTATCACCTAATGACTTCAAGAAGAAACTGAAGAGAAATGGAAATCCTGAAGTCAGAGGTATCAAGGTGAAACACCACAAGAACATTACACAGAAGACACAGGAAGACTCTTCCTATTTGTGCTTGAATTGACTAAAAAGGACACCATAGTCTCTTTTCCCATACTGTGTCATAAATCAGACTGATGGCCTAGATTAGAAGTGGCTGTCCTGCTATTGCTGATTTAATATCATCCTTCTTAGAAGTCCTACCATGCTTTTTTTGTTCTACTACCGTTGGTTCTATCTATCACATTGTGTCTTATTGGAATTTGAATATGTGTGATAGTTCAAACAAAAAAAATTTTTTTTATCGAAAATGAGATATTATAGTACCCATTGATCATTTTCTGTTATTCGGTTCAGAAAGCCCTGTAATTCTTTCACTCTATGCATGGCTTTATACTGTTGTGTTATGTTTGATATTATTGTAATTGAAACTATGCTCAACTATAGCAGAGTAAGAGATATGGTGTTAGCTACTGTTGATGTCCAGTTGACTTAATGTAAAGTACTGTGTAGCCTATGTTGTCCTGTTCTGATCTGCTCTGTACTGTCCCCTTTTGTTTTATTCTCTTTCAAATTAAAAAAAAAAAAAGGAAAAGAAGTGGCTGTCCTGTGTCCTTAGGGGAGGGGGATCTTGAAAGAAAGAGGACTGATACTGAGCCCCCCTGGCAATGTAAATTCTAATCTAACTTTTGCCCTTGATAATCCTTTTCTCCCTCTTACCAAGTGGTATTTGTTACATAATTCAGCAAACCTTTGTGCTCAGTTTTATTTTGTTCCACACATCTTTTCATTATAATATCAAATAACGTCTTCTATTTAATACACCCATCACAGTCAGGGCTAGGGATGTAGTTCTGTGTTACAGTGCTTGCCTAGTATGCACAAGCCCTCGGGCTCCATCTCCGGCACCATTCACAAGGCAAGCATTTAGCAAACATTCACTGACCTCTGTCTGTATCAGTAGTCAAGTTTCCCCAATTGGGAAGTCCTTGCAAATTTCAATGGACCCAACAGCTACAGCAAAGGGAACATATACTTTGACCTCTACCTATCCTTCAACTCTGGAATCTTCATCTCATCAGACAATGGATAAGCTACTGTCTCCAAATACGATCTCCTCCTACCCCTCCATTTAATGCTACAACTTATAGAAAAGAAAGTTCTCCTGGAAGAATTCATGGCATACATTTTGACACTTGGCAAGTTTTAAGACATCTAGATTCACAGACAGTCTGCACCTTCCCCCTCATCCTTTCAATTTTCCTAATTCTCCTTAGCTTGAGAACAGTGTGAACACAAAGGAAAAACAGTAGGCAGCAGCTCTATGACAGTTTAGGGTACAGGATGAAAGAACATTAAAACCGTACGCAGGACGAAATGAGGCAGTTCAAGCTAGGATTCTAGCAAGAACTTTAGAGTCTCTCTCTCCAGTTTACTCACAAGATACCAGTGTATGACCTCTTCAAACCTGTATTACTGTGGGTGGGGAGAGATGGAGAGACAGGTGCAGGGGACATTCACAGTCCCTCCCGTCCACAGGGAGCTGTGAGCTGGAGCGCAGGAATCGAAGGATGGTTAATTACCACAACCACCCCACAAATGTTTGGTGCTGCAACTTCTTATCTTCCAAACTCAGCCAGGAGAAAACTCTCCATGCAGCCCCACGAGGGATCCCAGAGCCTGCCTCCCTTCTCTCAGAGACTCTGGCACCCGCCAAAGAATCAGCTCACTCTGGACAAACCTACAGGAGGAGCTGACAGCTAGAAGCCAACAGAGCAGAGTCCCTGGAGGTGGTGTCCACGGTAATTTAGTGACCTTGAGCAGGTGTCCTCCAGTCGCCAGCCGCTGATGTCTGTCTAGGGTTGGTGATGGCCATGCAGGGCACGCTACGCTTCCTTCTGACCTTTCCAACCTTCAACTCTGAGGAAAACGTTGTGGAAACTTTACAGCACTTCTCTTGGGCCAGAGGTGCAAGACAGCTTGCTCACTCACAACCACGAGGGCTTTTACTGAGCACAGGCAGCTCATGTCCTACCATCTGAGCAAGCAGGGCACGGGCAACCTGCTGCAGTTTGTGGTCAACCAGGGATCCTGCTTTGAGGTCGTCTTCATTTACGATACCAGCATATTTAGATGGAGAGCCGGCTGTGTGCCACCAGCCACCTGTTCTGCTGTGTCTCCTGCAACTAACACGTGCAAGCACAAGGCATTCGCAGGAGCGTGCCACAATGGCATGCCCTTCCAGTACCTCTTCTCCACGGGCAACGCTGCCGAAGGAATGCTGGTGGGGAGTGACACGGACTTTCTGCAACATGGTCCTCCAGGCACCCATTCATATAGCGGGAGGAGGCCTAGCCCATCTGGTTCTGTGTCTAGGTGGCACCCTGGGGCAGCGCCTCCCACAGGCACCGGCAACAGGTACTCAAGGTGTGTCTACCGGCAGGGGGTGCACAGGATGAGAAAGGGGGCGGGAAAGACAGAGCCAGGGTCATTTCCACATCCCTTATTCTGCTTGTAGCAATATGTCCATTAGGAAGCCTGCAGCCGGTTAAGAGCCATTTATATCCATGCAATTAACCCAGCCCTCGCCCCCCCTCCCTCAGCCTATTTATTCTACTGCAAACAATTCTGGAGTCTGGTCCGGCCTGGAGAAGGGTTTTCCACAGTGGAAAGAAGGGGCTCCCTGGGAGCAGAAGAGCAGCACCTCCCTCACTGCTCTAACTGCAGGGTGTGGTAGCGCACACCTGTTACCCGGCACTCGGGAGGCTGCGGGAGGCTGAGGCACAAGGGTCACGAGGTCATGGCCAGCCTGGGCTGCAGAGGGAGCCCCTGACCCCCACCAAAAAAAGTCTAGTTGTTTCAACAGCTGCTTTGGGCTGCAAACCTCTCCCCATCTTCTCTGAAGGGGACCCCAGGCTCCCCAAATGCTCACGGCCTCACCAGACTCCTGCAGACAGATGCTCCCTGCTGACAGCTCCACCCCCACCCCTGGCCGCCACCTGGCTTCAGCCACTGCAATCCTGCACAACTTCATGCTTGCCACACCTTTCAGCAAGACGCGGCACTCAGCTTGTCCAGGTGGAGCCGGCCAGGACCTCGCAGGATGACCCCTGGGTCCAGGAGGCAGGAGACCTGGGACCCACAAAGGTGTCCCTCTTCCCAGAGGAAGGAGAAGGCGCGCTACATCTAAGCAGAGCCAGGGAACCCCAGTCCCCTCTCTCTGTGTCTGAACCATAAAGAGGTGACCAGAAAACAAAACAAAAACCTGTGTTACCACACACAGAGAACCCTAAACAGAATTATAATGACATGTAACAAACACCCTCTACACACTAAATCCCATGTATCTTTAAGCCAATGAATTCCTCAGGAAATAACTGCCTCAGATTTGAGGATTACTGTTTTAACAATCTCTTCGTTTCAAGAAACACAAGCAATGCTTTCATAACAGTTTTTTTTTTGTTAATATCCTGTGAGTTATAGTCTCTAAAAATCTTAAAATAGTTGTTTACCTCTTCCAACTCAGGAATCATCTCAACAGAAATATGTTTATATTATGTGACAATGTTCCTAGGGTGTACTGAAATCAATAGCAAAGTATGAAAGAAAAGCACACTTTCAGCTCTTCCTGGATGATGATTCTTTTGAAGAGTTTTTTTTAAATGAAAAGCTAAAAATTCATAAACAACATCCAGCCACAGATTCATAAACAACATTCAAATATAAGAACATTCCAAGGTAAAAAGGTACAACTACGGCAACTCACTACATGTTTCCTTCCATGGCCATGTCACAATATAAACCAAAACACGAGCTCACACCAAAAGTATTTTTCCATACAGTAAATAAACTGTGGAATACAATGACTGGCCTTGTCACACTAGTATGACTTTAAGTCATTTTATTAAGCTTCAAAATAAGATCATTAAGTCAAATTATCTTGGTATCTCCTTTTAAAAAGTCTAAGTGTATTTTCTACACAAAGAATACAACTAAAAAGCTTCTGACCTTATAAAATGGCACCTTTTTAAATACCGATATATTTATCGTACCTATGGATACACACTGGTAAATGCTGGTAAAAACAAAATATCAACCTTAAGTTCTCAAAGTACTTCAGTAATTCATGTAATCTCATAAAGACTACAGGAATAGGGCCAAATTGGGTGGTATCATCTACACTAAACAAGAAAACAGCCCAAGAAAGTATAAATTATTTGTTCTAGATTTTTTCCATATAATATAGAAATATTTCTAACTATTCATAGATCTTATGTTGCACAGTACTAGTAATTATAGTTATCATATAGACATCACCTTCAGAACAAAAGACAAACTTCTTAACCCTGTTACTCATCAGAGTATGATTTGTGTTCACTTCTGAGGCAGTCCGGTTATCAAAGTGGTTTGCTAAAAACCCTAACTTCACCCAAAGCTACTAATGCCCAGTAGGTAGCTAAAACAAAACTCGATCTTCATCTTGTAAAATTCTGGTTCAGATCCTCTTCAACTCTGCACATATACATGATAGTCATTCAAGGATTGTCTAAAAGTTAACAAAATAATTCTTAACAAGTCTTAAATTCGGTTACTCTAGCTCACTGCCCTTCAAGACAAAGCACACTGGGAAAAGAGACTCACAGGGACAGTCAGAATTGCCAGTGCCCTAAGCCTATGGCCACCCTTGATTCAAGCAGTGGTTCACACCATACAGAACGCTCTTCAAGCCGTAAACATTCTACTGCAGGCAACAGTAAGAAGTTAGGTCTTCCTGTGACTTTTTTTTTCCCTTCAGTACTGGTGATCAAACACAAGACCTTCCCAGAGAGTTACATCTCCAACCTTGTTTTTATTTTGAGACAAGGTCTCACTATATAGCTAAGTTGCCCAGGATGCGCTAGATCTTACAAACCTCCTGTATCAGCCTCCTACAGTGCTGGAATCACAGGAGTATGCTACTATTTCTGGCTGATTTTTATTCCAAAGTTATTTACTCTCGACAGGAAAAGGTCATGGCTTATTATCAATCTACAGGCAAAGTTATGCTACTAAATTTATCAAATATTTCTAAATCTATACAGCTTATGGCAGTAAGTCACAACATTCAGCAAATATTAATGGTTTAGACAATTCATTAAGATTTATGTCAACAAGATTATAATTCTATACTCATTTGTTACTATTTAGTAGGATCGTTTATATATAAATATTAGTATATCAAACTCTAACTTCATATCATGTTCATTTTAAGTTACTCTGCCAGAAAGTGTGCCTCTTAATATAAGTAAAAAAATTTTTTTTTTTTTTTTTTACTGGGGATCGAACTCACAACCTCACGCTTGCCAGGCAGGTGCTTAAGCCACTGATCTAAACCCCCAGCAATATAAGTAAAAAAATTTTTATGCTTAAATGATGATACGATATAGTGTGTGTTCTAACACTTTCCTGTCTGGTTTCAGGGAACGTAACTTGTATCTCTTATGTAGGCCTCAACTGCTGCATGGTAAAAACAGTATTAATAACAATAGTTATCTCAGAGAGTTACATGAAATTATATATATAAAGGATAACAATATAGCCAGGGATTTAGCTCAGTGGCAGTAAGTGCCTGCTTGGCAAGTGCGAGGTCATGAGTTCAATCTCCCATATTAAAAAAAAGAGTAACAATAAAAGATAACCTGTAGCAATCTGTTTCCAAAATTAATAAAGAACCCACTTAATCTTATAAAAGAATTATGTTCTCATTTCAAAAACATCAAAGTGTGAAAAATTTTGTACATTTATTAAATACACATAAAATACTTTAGATTTAAACACCAATCTTCAACACAATCTCAGTAGTAGCGTCATGATTCTGAGGGAACCCAACATGGTAAAACAGCAAAAATTAGAATATATCCTATACTGCTGGATTAAATTGAAGGAATCAGACACTTTTTTCCTTACTTATTAAGGCCTAAAATTCATCAAGATCTCTTTAATGTACGCAACAGTAACTGTAGTAAGACACTATCAGTCAGCGTAAGAAAATCGAGCACCCAGACCTTGATTTCTAAACACTGTTCTCCACTAAAAGGAATTAAAATTTCTTTGGGAAAATGGCTGATTCTTGAATTGGGACAAGGAAAATATAAGTCTGAAACATCCTCTATAACAGTGTATGGAAGTTCTCAAACAATGAGAAGGGCATGTCAAACAGATACAGAAGCACCTTGAAGAGTATTATGCTAGCCAAATACAGTATCTTTTGTATATCTAATAATAGCAATTAATCGTAGGAATCATTGAACAAAGTGAGTCCATACCTAAATAAACAGCTAGATAATTGGGGATAGAAGGCAAAATTCTTCCTTATAGCAGAACAACTAATAAATGCAGACGAAAATGAGGTGAGAAAATATTAATGCATGCTAAAAGCAGTGGGTAAAAGTTTGGCGAGGAAGCATTCCTCAATAAAAGTAGTCAACACATTACTAGTTAGAGGGAAAAAAGAGTTGCTTTACAATGGATAAACCCAGTGAACATCATTTTAACCAAGCAGTCAAGGTAAACTTCAGCAGCATGTGGCTAAACCAATTTGCTACTGACATAACGCACTGACAAAGATCCTACATCGTGTCAGTGACGCTCCTGAGGAAATCACAGACAAACCCTAAGGAGCAGTCTAGCCAGACCCAGTGATGCACATCTGTAATCTCAGCACGCAGGTGGCTGAGGCAGAAGGGTCACTGTGAAATTCAAGACCAGCCTGGTAGTGAAATCCTGTCTCAAAAAAGCAAAACAAAAATTAAAATTACACTAAGTAAATCATAAATGGAAGTCTATAAAAGTTGGCCTACACACTTTGAAAAATACATACTAGCTGGACATGGTGGTGCACACCTATAATTCCACCTAGTTAGAACATCAATCATTATATTCACATACACGATTATCCTAGTGTATTATTCCTTAAGATTTAGAGTGGTCTTAAGAATTCCTATGTTACAGGTCAAGAAAAATGCAGATTAATAAGAATTTCCATCCAGTCATGTCAGTGCACACGGTAATCTCAGTATTCGGGAACAATTTAGCAACAACCTCTCTCAAAACTGAAAAATTTTAAAGGATTAAAGATATGGTTACACTGTGAAGGCCTTGGGTTCAATCTCTAGTACTGCCAAAAACAAAAAAAAAGGAACTTTTGATCATGTAAAAACATAAGTATACACCACATTATTTAATTAATGCTCAGTCTCCTTCTCCAAGCTACTAAAAAAAAGAGCCAGGAAAAAAAAGAAAGAAAAGAAGTAACTATACATCTCATTTAAGGCCAAGAGATAGCCTAGATTAAAAAACAGAGTTAAAATTGGAAAAGACTACATAAAAATTAAGTGTTTACCTGACAAAGCACATGATAAGACATAATACAACCTGGGGTGGAGGATTAATATCCTCATCTATAAGGGATATTTACAAATAAAATTTTTGTGGCACTGGGGACCGAACCCAGGGCTTTGTGAATGGCACACAAGGGTTCTACCTTTTAAATACGTACCTCCCAGCTTTTTAAAAACATTTGTTTTTAAACAAGGTCTTGCTAACTGTCAGACTGGTCTCAAACTTGCAGCAGTCCCCCTGCTTCAGCCTCCTGTGTGCCACCAGCCCAGCGGAAACATTCTCAGAAGAAAAAAGCAGCAGAGAACACAACAAGCATTTGAAAAATAATGAAACCACTAATACACATTATGCTGAACTTCAGGAACAATAAAAAATAAAAAATTAAGAGAATGTTTGGTCTATCCATTTGGTAATGACTTAAAAAGAAAAAAACATCAAAAACCGTATTTGGCATTTTCCTTTACTAAATTACTGCTAATACTCATCTCCCCACTGCTTACCCAGCACTGTCAATTCCTGCCCCGTCACTAGGGACTCCGGCATTTCCACTGCGGTCCTCTCTGCTCCCCAGCTCTCCCCGGCATCTGTTCTCTTTAGTGTCCTCAATACAAGCCAGTTCTCAGAAGTAACAACAACCACTGTTCCTTAACCCCGAGACTTACACAATGGCCTGTTTCTGATCCATACTTTCTTTGGTAACCTAACAGCTTTTTGTTCATTATCTTCTATCACTAAATTCAACGCTGCTGGTATCAATCTAGCATAAGGATTAGTAGACTTCTCCTGTAAAAGGCCAGGCAGTAAACACTTTAGAATTTATAGGCAGCGATTTTTTCTATCACAACTACTGAGTCCTACAGCTGTAGGGCAAAAGCAGCCACAAACACAACATGAAATGAATCAAAAGAGCATGTGTGTTCCAATAAAACTTCATTTACGGACAGTGAAACTGAATTCCAGATAGCTTTATGTCACACAATACTTCTTCTGGTTATTTTTCCAACCATTTAAAAGTGACAGCCAGCTGTGGTGGCTCACACCTGTAGTCCAGCACTGGGCCACTGAGGCACGAGGACTGCAAGGAGTTCAAGGCCTGCCTGAGATACACAGTGAGACCCTATCTCAACAATAAAATAAAATGACCATGCCATTCTTAGTTCACAGGGGGCACAAAAACAGGCAGCAAGTCAAATCTGGCCTACGGGCCATGACTGCTGACACCTTTCTTCCCACACCTAACAGACCTAGGGACACACCCTTCAGTTACTGAGTCTGGTGCTCTCTTTGGAGCAGATCAGACCTGAGTTTTGTCTACCTTCCAACTCATCCGTTCATTAGACGTCGGGCACTCCACCAAGCAGTTTACAATTATCTAGGAAACGTCCTTCACAAATAACCTACGGGGTGGGGGGCAAGGCCCCGGGATTGATACGAAGAGGAAAAGGGGGCTGGCTCTACAAAGTAGGCTTTTATTACACTCACTTCACAAAGAAAGGGATCCAGAGTTACCTTAAAACCTTGGTAATACACAGTCACGCAATTATGCTTAAATGCGGATTCCACGTTTTCCCATTTCCAATAGCGCACCGTTGTAAGCCCTGCACCCCGTGTCAGGAACATTTCCCCCCACCTCTTCCCTCATGTTTCTTTAACCACACATTACACTCCCTCTTGTCTCCATGCCTTTGCACACCGTTAAATCTCCACTTAAACATTCTCTGGGCACTAAGATGCCATCAGTAAGTTCCTTCCTAGAAATCTTGCCTCAGTCTACTCCTGGAGTGCTTACTGAGCTCTGTAGACTGCCCAGGCTGCCATAACAAGACACCAAACTGGGCGACTTAAACAACAGATACTTACTTTCTCACCGTCTGGCACCCACAAGGCCAGGATCGACACGCCAGCATGGTCAGTTTGTCTGGTGAGGTCTTTCTTCCCGGCTCGAAAATGGGCACCATTTGCCATGACCTTATAGGCCCTGCTTTGTACACACACACACACACACACACACACACACACACACACACACAGACAGCACGAGGGAGCTGAGGTCTCTCCACGCAAAACACTAACGCCACTGAGGCAGTGCGCAGACTTCACCACCTCATTTAAATCTACTTCTTTACAGCGCTGTCGCAGCCAGACATGTGGCACATGCCAGCAACACCAGTGCATACAGGCTGAGAAAGGAGGATCCTTGGAGACTGAGGTGAGTCTGAATTACATGAGTTCAAAGCCAACCTGAACAAGTACAAAGAGCCTGTCACTAGAAAGGAAAAAGAAAGAAGAGAAAAAAGAGAAAGAAACCAAAGACAAAACAAAGCCACGATACAGCAGAGGTTGGGGTTCAGCACATGAACTCAGCTCCGGGGTACATAAGCACCATGTGCTTTCGCTGTCCTCGAACACTGAACTGTCTCTTATCATCGCTCCACAGTGGTTATTCTGCTTCCCATCGTGTGACTGTGGACTCTTCACGGTAAGGTTCTGTTTTTCACCTATTTGTAGCATTTAAGCAGAATGCCATCATCCCAGATTCCCACTAATGAGCAGCCTAGCTACCCAGGCATTTAAAATATTTCACTGAAGAGAAAAACAGTTTTATGGTGCTTACAATTTTGTTAGTGATACCATATATAAAAAACAACAGAGGGGGCAAAAAGGCAAGGTAAGCACTTCAAAGGTTCAAAACTTAGAGGAAACTAATACATTAGCCGGATAGGACAAACCTGTGATATCAAAATAATCATCACATAACAAAGCAGTTAACACTTCAGCAGTTTGAATAATACTGTTTAAATTCTGGAACAAAGAAAAATGCAGCAGACATGCTAGAGTCCCCAGGATAGGTCCAATGGTTGACAGTGTCTTTGAGTTACCAAGTGAGATTATCATTAATAAGAAAATGTAGACAGATATATGGATACACACAAACACACAGCAGGAGCAAAGAAATCCAACAGATTTTCTTTTGAATTATTCACACATTAAACCACAGATAATTGTCACAGAAAAGCAAACATTTTCAACAGTTTTATAAATACTCTAAGCAGTACCCAAAAGCTGGTAAAATGCCTAAGAAATCTTTCTTAATGTATTTAGAAACTCAATCTAGGTATATTTTCTAAATCATTCCCTTGGCCTAGAAACCCAGCCAGCATAACATTACAAGAGGATTTTTTTTTTCATCTTAATTCTTCGTTGTTGAGTTACAATGGCAACAGCAGTAAAATGAGAGTCAGAGTCACACTATACTGTGGACATCTGAAGCCGCATTCTACAACTTTAAATAAAACCATCTGCATCCACAAAAACAGTGGCATAATCTACACATATTTTCCTGTGTATATAAAACCAAACAAAATACTGCTTTTTAGTTATTTGAGAAAAGCAGGTCAAGAAAAACAAAGAAGGAAATCCTAAAATTATCTAGCTTTTACCACGTCATTGATGGAACAAAACTATTCATTCAAAGTCATACCGTCAGCATTCATGGCTGCAGCATCTTGGAAAATTTCAATAGATCATAAAAGCCACATAAAGTTACTACTTGCTGAGATAAGACACATTCTTTTTATCAGCTGTCTGTAAAACAGTAAGTACCTCCTAAAGCTATAGATGAAATCTTTCGTCTTATTGCTATAGTGAAAAAAAAAATAAGTATTTGGTCTAAGACTATGGCACCATTTTCATAGGTAAATGAAAGACAATACAAGCAGCAAACAGGAAATATCTGTGATCAGTTAAATGGGAACAACCAAATACATGGGCAAGAACTGGCCTGTAAACCAAAAGGGGCCGCCATCCCTTTCCCTTGAAGGAAAACATACTAGGGAGATAAGGGTGCAAAGACAGGACTTCAAGAAATGCCTAGAGTAACAGTAAGTTGCCCCGCTCTGCCAGGGAGTAGATACAAAGTATTGTACTCCTGTAACAATCTCAACTGATGGGTATTGTTTAGCAGATGGTGCAGAAGAGACACGGTAGGAGGAGGGCCTTCGCCTCCTGGTCTGGTGCCCCGCTTGGCAGGCTCCGCTGGCATCAGGCTCCTGCAGTGCCCCACAGCCTGCAGCCCCCCGGCCCCCAGGCCTCTCCCTGAATCTCTGGCCTGAGTATCCAAGGATGAACTTCTGGCCAGTTCTACCAATGACTTCTCTGCGCTCTCTTGAGCCACAGGCACATGTTGCTCACTGGCTTGGTCCCTTGCCTGGGCACTCAGCTGCAGCCCTAGAAAGAGTGGCTGTTCCTCACATCAGTATCTTATCTTTTAGAGCTCTCTTGACTTCTTACTAAACTTCCGTTATAATAATTCTTTAAATCTTCTCTATTCGAATTACTGCATGATTTTTCTTAACTTGACAAAGGGTAAAAGAATCCTGAAACTACAAAGACAACAGTTAGGCCTCTGGGAGTAAGGCAGCTGGTGGGTAATAAGACAAAGAGAGACTATAACTAGTTGGCCAGTCAAAGCGTGCAAAACCCTCTGGATTTTACTTACATTGCTGTATCACAAAATCACTCTACACACACTCTTTTATAACTTAAATATGGTGATGGGAGGGGGTGAACTTGGCAAATTTTAAACACTATCACCAGCTTGTCTGTGTTAAGAAAGCGATTCTCTTTCTGATCTCAGAAAAGTGAATGTGTCAACAGCGTACTAAGAGGAAGAACAGTTACCACTCCTGCCACCTTCCCGTGCCTGCCCTGGAAATCCACTCTACGGTCCAACTTTTAGACAGGAGGCGGCCTTGGCTCTTCTTCTGACAGCGAGCTGGAGTAGAGCTGGTTAACTGGAGCGCATCTTCCTGGAGCCCTTGTTAATACACATGGAAAAGGACAAATAAAACCACTGACAAGCTCCTTAAATTTCACTTAAGCATGGTAAGTAAGCTAAACATAGAAATCCACAAAGGAATAAAGGGGCAGGACAACAGCAAAGCTAAATTCTTGAAACAAATGCCACGGGAGAATGATAGTAAAAGCGACTTTTCTGACATTTCAAGTTGAAACAGGAAAAGCCCTCCAAAAATCAATCAACCAATCACTGGGAAAAAGCAACAGTAGAGATGCAGGAACACAGAGAGCAAATCCAGTATATAAACAGACAATAAAAATTCAACAAATTTGTTACATCAACTATTTACATAAAAACAGTTGTGCAACAACACAACACTAAATGACACTGAATACACCACACATCACGCTACAGTACTGAAACGTAGTATGAACACCCAGAAAGACAGCCTTGTGTCACACCGGGGAATGTTTTACTTCAACGTGTGCTAGGTAGGAAAGTATTTACGTTTCAGAGGAACACAGGAAACACTTGCCGGTGCCTTGGGACGGCATCTGGCCACCAGTGCACGCACGGCACAGGCTGGCCTCCAACCTGTGGCGATCCTCGTGCCTCAGCCCCTCAAGCGCAAGGGTTACAGGTGTGCACTGCCACGCTCAGCTAAAACAAAACTTCTGAAGATAGCAACTTTAGTCATTTGTGCTATCCAATGACAGTACTGTATCTTCCTTTTCTTATAAAACAGCTGGTGAGCCTGAGAGTTAAATGCTTTTTTATGCACTTACAATAAACTCAGAAATTCTCTTTTCTTTCCTACTGATACCAATGAGCATGTACTTCTTAAAATGTAAGACTCTTTCTCTCAAACTGGAAAGATTTTGTATTAAATTTATGAAAATTTCCCTCCCCATATGACTGTTAGAAAAGCAATTTAATAGCTGTTGATTCCGTCCTTCCCTTTCTCTAATATACTGCCTCAGAGGCTTAGGCCACACATATATTTCTCCAGATTCACTAATCTGAAATCATCTTCAACATAAATTTTCCAGTGCATCTAGCAAGTTTCTAGATTAATTTCATGGGAAGGGAAATTTCCACCATCACTTCAAACTTAGTGCATCTGAAACCAAAACCTACACAGTCCTCTTCTTTCAAACAAGCTACTCTTTTATTTACTCTCACTGGCCTTAGTGAAAATCTCTGTCACTGTCGCTAATCATTTTCACTAGATTAACTGCAATGAACTTCAGGATTTTACTTGTAGCTCTCCCAACTTAGTAATATCCTACATACACACTACTCTTTTCCCTGAGGGATCAAATCATCACGACATACTTGCCTGTATTAGTTTTCTCTCAGTGTCTTTACAAACTTAATGACTTAAACAGAAGCCCATTATCTTACAGGTCTAGAGATCAGATGTCTAACACAGGGCCACAGGGCTCACACTGGGCTAAGATCAGCGATGGCTGGACTGTCCTTTCTAGAAGTTCAGGAAAAGAATCTGTTTATTTGCACTGCAGGAGAATTTTTCCCTATTTTCGAAGCCAGTGATACAGGAAATGAGTTCTTTTCACTGTTATTTCTCTGGTACTATCAACTCTGCCAGGCTCTTCCATTTTAAGGACTTTTTGTGATCACAATGGGCTCATCAGGATAAACCAAAATAATCTGTCCATATTAAAATAAGCTGATTAACAAATGATTTCATCTGTGACCCCAATTCCCTTTTGCCATATAAAGCCACATTTCTACAGATTTCAGGGATTAGAACACAGGCCTCTTTCAGGGTGGAGGCATTATTTACCTGCCATAATACTCAAGCTTTATTTGCCACTACTCATCTCTGGACCACTGCTCCATAGAGAATCAAACACAGTCCACCTTAAAAACACACACTTGCAGGCCAAATTCACCTCTCCCTCTGCCATCTCTCATCAGGATACAGACAAACGACTACAAACACTGCAAGGAGGATCAGTAACAAAAGCAAGCTCTATTATTTCTTGATGAAAATCTGAATGTGTTTTATCTTATACATAAAGCATGGTAATATTGCTAAGATGGCCTAAAGCATTCTAACTGAGAAAACTACAATAAAGATTAACTATACAAGAACTTTACAAAAATACGTAAACAATTTTATTCATGCACCAAGTACAAGAAATGCAACAAATAAAACCATTGACCATTCATGGTAATCATCACACTGTACAATCATTTCTTCTTATTAAAAAAAAAAAAGCATGCCTTTGAGTAGTTTCATGGAAAAGAAGAAGAAAACTTTCTACATGTCTAATATACCATTAGGAGAAATTGTGCCTAAACATAAATTCAAGCTTAACACTGCTTAAAGCACATTCCTGCTTGATTCTTGAGCTTTCAGGACACTGGAAAAGCTCATTCATTCTGAGTACTTACAAAAATTCCCTTTAAACAAAAATATTTCAGCATAAGATCCCACATTTTTTCTTAGCACTCAACGACATGTATGCAGCAGATTCAAAACTGTCAAAACTTCAATGTAATAAGATTTCAGGATAGCCAAAAGAAAGAACACCCCCTGCATACAAATTCTTTTTACTTGTTGTATTACTAAAATCTAATGGGAAGACACAGTACACAAAGGAAGATGAATATATGTAGGAGTGGGACCTGACCTAGCAACTCTTCCCATTAACCGAGGGCTGAAATGTACTAAAACACGGTGGATACTACTCCAAGTTTGTCAAGCCAGCTGCACTCCATTCCAGGCCAGCCTGAACTACAAAGTGAAACTGCCTCAAGTAACTAAAAACTAAATAAAACATGAAAAAAAACAAAAAAAACCACTGACTCGGAAGTTATAGTAAGAAAAAGTCCCAGAATCATAAACATATTTATTAAGGTCTGAAGTCAGTCTTTACCTTACCCAACAACCATACTACCAACCTGTTTTCAGCATCAAATGAAAATTTATATATATTTCAAATTCAGTAATTTTTAAAACTCTAGCACTACTGTAAAGTAAACACAATTAATGTCACAGACAACTAAAAAACACTTCTTTAAATTCCAAAGATTAATACCAATCTCTGCAGGTCTGTCTGTAAGACCTCAAGGCTAGAGTCCTAGAGAACATCCAGCACAGGCCAACCATTTCTCGGTGACTTGGTCACTGAGAGGACATTAGTGATAGCAGTACGTCAGCTGCACCTCACAGACCGCAGAGACAGTGTGAATACTCTAAAGTGTAAAACTCTGCCTTTTACTGTCACCGTAGTGACGTCTCATTTCCTTTCCACGTGACCCAGGACTACTCAGAGCCTCTCCACTCCTTTGCGCACAACTACACTGGAGCTGGTGTGGCCACAGCCCACCTTCATAACTGCTTTCCTCCTCGTTCTAGGCTTCTGAAGGCCTCCCACTTACTGTTTACAAATGGTAAGTGCGTGAGGCTGACTCAAGCTTAGCCTGTTTAAATGGATGCTGCTGCTGGGCTAGTTCCTTCATTTTCTGCCAAGAAACTGATCTTAAAATCTTTGAAAAGCAGCATATGACTCACAAATTAATAATGCTACCGTGTTTTTTACTTTTGCTTTTTTTGGGAGGGAGGGACTCTTGGAGATTGAGCCCAGGGCCTTGGCACTAAACTACACCCCTGATCCTTTTTAAATTCTTTTGAGACAGGGTCTTACTAAATTGTTCAGGTCGGGCTCAAATTTGGAATCCTTCTGCCTCACCCTCCCAGAATGCTGGGATTACAGACATGTGCCACCATACCCAGCTATTGGCATTATTAGCAGTGCAAATATAATTAACTGGGCATTATTAGCAGTGCAAGTGTAATTAACTAAACACTCCAAATAAAACTTTATTTTCAGTATATTAGCTAATTTGTGTATTCACAAAATTCTATGTAAATAGTATTTTCAAAGAGGACACACCAAGGAAAGAGATTAAGTAAGACTTTACAACTCTAAGAAATCAAAAAACTGGGATTCAGTTCCAGGCTTTATCTCACACAAAACTCTTTAAGCAGCGCAGATCACAAAGTCATCATCACCACTGTCTCACAGAAAAGAAAGCAGATTCACAGAAGTAGTCATTAAGAGTCCCAACGCAAGTATCTGCAAAACGGGAGTAAAATTCCTCACCTGCCTCTTTGGCAAAATATAAAGTTTCATGAAAGCATGAAAATGTTACAGCACCAACGGTCCCAGGGTCTCAATGCCAGGAAAACACCACACAAATACAGGGTCTTCCTGATTCCATTTATCTTGCGTTTTTCATGAACAGTGCCTCCTGAGCTATGCATCAGATGATCATATGCATACGTACACGTGTATGGATGTACGCACACACAACATACGTGAACTACATCCATCAGGTGCTACCCAGATTAAAAAGGAAAAAATCCAGTGATTACCAAATACTGGTAACAGGGTTCCTTAAGAAAAAACTCAAACTTACTTTTCATCATGAACGATGAGATAGTTCAACTATTTGATTCCCTTCCTTTCCTTCAATGTGTAATCATTTGATAAAAAACTGTAAAAGACATATTTATAGCAATCCTTGTAGAAACCCTTAAGTATTTCTATTTCTAATTTCTTTGGTTCATAAAAAAAAGTCAGATTATTCTAGATCCAAGAAAGTCAATCCAATTAAAATGGTTTAAGTATTAAAAGTAATTCTTTCAGGATGGAATTTACACTGCACATTCAATGAACACAGAATACTGAAGACCCTTTCTTTTGATTTGTAATTCGGAGGAGGGTGGGTAGGAAGGGCCCTGCTGCATAGTTTCACCATGCAGCTTCAGTCTCCCCCACTGCTGGACTGTAAATTGGCCAATGCCTAACTGTGTTGGGGGCGGGGGTCGTTTACGCCACTAGGGATCAAATCCAGGGTCTTGCATGCATGCTAGGCAAGTGCTCTACCACTGAGCTACATCCCCAGCCCCTGCAGGCCTTTACATGAAACTAAAACTGATCTCTGCGGTCCAAAATTTACTCTCATATTTATGTATAAAGACAGCCCAGGACTTTCAAATCTAGTCATCAAGAAATGATGAGCACCGGGGATACAATGACTGACAGGAATTCCAAGGGTACAGTAAGCCATCCTTCAAACAGTAAATCAAAGACTGTTTTGCATTTGGGTTTGTGTTTTGTTTTGCTTTTTTGAGACACAGCATTTTTTGTTTCCTTCTACTAAACTTAAGGCCCCAGAATTTTTTACAAAATACAACTACAAAGACTTTTTTTTTAATCAGTACCAGGGATCAAACTCATGACCATGCGCTTGCAAGGCAGGTACTTATGCTACTGAGCTAAATCCCCAGCCCCCAAAGATTTTTAATAATACATACCATAAAGAAGCTCTACACTAGTCATCCACAGGCAGTGATACAAGTGTACTGACTGCCTCATCCACTATAGTGCCCACTGTGGTTCCCATAACCAACAGCTAAGTAGTCCGCCACACATGCCTAGAGTTTCCTAAAACACTGGTCAAGGCCTCATCGACCTTGGTTAACAGCACACCACTTCCTAGTAGACACAGCTGCAGTCAGAGAAAACGCAAACACACTGAACCAGCAGCACTGAGCAACATTCCCAGCGTTCTACTTTGAAACAGGGTCTTAATAAATTGCCTAAACTGGCTTCAAACTTACAATCCTGCCTCAGTCCCGAAAGACGCTGGGATTAAATGTGTGCATCGCCATGCCTGGCACGTTTTCTATACTTCCACCATGAAACCTGTTTATCACACATGGCAGTAAAATTCAAAAGCTGGGGGTTTTCAAGTTGTTGATTTCATGAACAGAGGTTTCTCAGGATTGAAAGGCCAACCCTGGATGATAATCTGTCTCTCGTTCATCTGTATTTTCTGGTCTTTTTGAATGAATGAATTTCTACTGCTGTTTTACAGGGGAAAAGCAAAGCCAAGTAAGTGGCCTTTTATTGCTGCTTCCAGTGTCTGAGAACATGTAAGTGATCAAAAGAGGATCGTAAGAGTTCGGAAATGGGTCAGCACAAACGAGACCCTGACTGTTCACACAACCACAACAAAGATGAACAAACTAAGCCGTGTGGCCCAAACCCAGGCAGAGTACACAAGCCACTGTTAAGTAAAAAAATAGCCAGCAAACACCTAAAACTAATTTTTAATGCCAGCTAGAAAACATTCCAATCTCCTGCAACTAAGCAGTTACATAACCTGTGAAATCTTAGACTTGCTAAATGTAAACGGACAGGACAGAAGCTAAGCAGTTGTCACAGTTTACAGGGCAATGCTGTGTATTGGTCTGAAGAAATCAAAGAACATTTACCTTTTATCATGTTATCACTTTTTTCACTTATTTATTCAACAGGATTCTGACTTTCATCATTCTTATCATTTATTATTCAAGAAGATTCTGACTGACATCCTTAAGATGCATGAGTATTTGTTGTTCTTTTTCCATAAAAACCTGGAAGGCTTCACACTAAGCTGTTTAAAAACCATTACCCCTGTAACTCATAAAGAGCAAACATGGATGGGAAAGGCTTGCTGAATCCGCTTAACTTTATTTATTGCAGCAGTTTAAATCTCACTTCTGAACATACAGTAACATCCTAATAAAATAATTACTGACCATTTAAACACACCGCATGCAGATCGTGGCATTTCCTCCTAGAGAACGCCCGAAGACCTTAGTCCACCTTCTCCACAGGTTTCTCATGTTAAATATACTGAATAGGCTGAGCTGCTCATCTGTTTGTGACTACAACAAAACACTTGACATGGACTAGTTCTGTAAAGAAGAGGTGCAGTTAGTTCAGTGTCGGATATTCACCTGCATGGCACTGGCACTGGCTCAGTCCTAGTGGCCGCACGACACTGCAGTGGACAGCAGTGGTAGAAGCACGTGCAGGAGAGGAATGACACCCTCAAGCAGGAAGTCAGAGTTGGATGGCCAGGCTCAGGCTTCTACAACCACCCTGTGGGGGGAACGACCCCTTTTACAGGCCACTCAGAGGGGCTGGGGATTTAGCTCAGTGGCTTCAGTGCCTGCCTGGCAAGCGCGAGGTTGTGAGTTCAACCCCGAACCAAAAAAAAAAAAAAAAAAAAAGAGCCACTAAGATCTAAGATGTTACAGAAGAAGTGCTGCACTGCCCTTTGAGGCATGCCCCTAACTCACCTAAGGACCTCCCACTGAATTCTACCTTCAAAACTGCCATCACTTTTGACACTGCCACAATGGCAAAGTTTCAACACACAGACGCTTGAGGCACAAACCACACTCAAACTACAGTACAGGCTGTAGTCTCACATACTTATTTACAGATATAAAAGATCATTTCTATGTCCATAATGGCTAGATACACGCAGGACTTACCCTGCAGTGTGGACAATTTGTTACAGAAGCTGCTACCCATCACCACTCTCATCTCCACTTTTCCAATTCAACTGTCAACTGTAGATTCCACCAACTATCTTCACATGATTCGCTATTTCTCTCCACTTACCCACTGTTATGGCTTGCGTCTGGATGTCCCCCAAATGACTCATGATGCTGGGAGTAATGGTGTGTGATGAGGGCTGAGGATGTCGCTCAGCGGAGTACCTCCTGGCAAGCTCTAGGCCTCGAGTTTGATTCTCATTACCAAAGGGGGGGGGAGTTGTGGTTAGTAAGTCCATCCACTGATAGGTCAGGGCATTTTTAGGGTGGGACGGCTGTAGATTAATTCACTGATTGGTTTGGTAAAGTTCTGGCTAGGATTCAGGGTGTGAGTGCTACATTCCTCCAGTGTCTTGTTTTTGCTATCCTGCTATCTTGTGGGTACCATGAAGTTCTTCAGTGACAGCCCTCTACCAAGCCACCATGCCTCAGAGTCAGTTGATTACGGATTAAAACTAATACAAACTGTGAGCCAAATAAAATTTTCCCCCTTTAACTTTCGGTGTTAGGTATTTTGACTCTGTAACAAGAAAAGTTACTAAGACATTCATTAATTATTAGATCTGAAACAAAACCAAGAAACATTTTGGGGGCTCAGAAAATCATCCCCCAAAGCAGGAGGTTTTGTTGTGCTAAGTACTTTGAACTGAAGCACACAAGAGAGCCTAGAAGCAAAGTCTCTATTTCGATCTTCTGTCTTTGTACTGTTCCCTTTTTTTCCCAAGGTAGGTCACAGAAACTAGAATTCCTCTTCCCTGAGGCATGTACAGAAACTAAACTAGTCACGAAACCCTACAAACTTTATTTTCACTTTCCCTGTCACTGTTTAAGCACTAGCCAAACTCTCCAACCTATCTTGTCTGACCACATGATCTTTATTCCAGAGGGGTCCTGCCCCACAGCCAGGAAAATATGGGACACACAGAAGCCAAGAGGAATCCGAACAGGCTTTACTAGGTTTTCCTCTGTTACCTTAAACTATACCTTTTGGTCTGATCACACTTCTACATTGTGCATTCTTAATCTGAACCTTTATAATGAGTGAGGAAGGTATCATATCTTTTTTACCGCTACGCATCCATTTCAGCTTTCAAAATTTATTTTCCCCTACATGAAAGGATTATATATTCTTTATTTCTCTTATTTCCTTTCAAGCTGTTGTATCAGTAATGGTCATAATGAAAACGAGAAGTAATCTACATGTCCATTGGTAAGGAGTATAATTACGTATACATCCACTGCTGCAGCTACATACAGTATACTTGGAAGTTGTATTTTACAACCACTTACCAGTCCAATTATTTAAATACAGGATGATCAAAATGTGCATGTTTTTATAAATTTCTGTAAGATAACACAAAATATAAAGCTGACAATTTCATCATTTTTTCAGTAATTTTTTGTGTATGGTATGTTTTAAAACATCCAACACACCATGCAATGTTACAATTTGGACATCAGCATCTAGTGTTTTTCTGAATATTTCTTGCATTACTTTTGTCCTTTCATCTTTTTCTGTAAGTGGTACAATTTCAATAAAATGTCTACCCACTAAACGTAATGGTAAAGACGCTGATGATGGAGGTCCTGGTTGGCATTTCTCTAGCCCTGTTTTTCAATTATTTGGTCTGTAAGACCTAATCTAAAACTCCCTTGTTTTGAATAAATAAGTTCCATATTGTTTGGTCAAGAAGATGTGTAAATATTTTATAATAATACTTTTTCCTCACTTTTTGATTATAGGATAATTTTTCAGATGATCAATTCTGCCAACACCACCCACAGAATTATTACAACTATTTACCACCATTAGAAATTTTAAAATTTCATTTCTTTCAAGTTCTATCATTTCTGTGTTATGAACAGTTGACAATAAGGAGACATCTTTTTTGTCTTTCCATTTTATAACAGAATTTTCTCTCTGATACAGTACCATTTCTCCCTTTTTCAGTTTTTTCTTTTGGAGATCTTTTGGCACTTCTTTCTTATTCAGTCTCAGTGTCACAAATATGTCCACATTTTACTGCAAAAATATTGCTAAGTTGTGAAGAACTATAAAAATTATACCTAATGTATTTATGATAAGAGATTTTATAGATTATAGCACAAAACTACAGGTTTTTTTCACAAATAAAATAAATACAAACTAGTAAAAGAAAACAGATTTATTAGATTTTACTGCAAACAAACATCAAAGGCAAATACAAAAAAAATTTTGAGGGGGTACTAGAGATCGAACTCACAACCTCATACTTGTCAGGCAAGTGCTATACTGCTGAACTATATTCCCGGCTCCAAATTATTTTTGTAATCGTTTACCAGCCTTTTTTTTTTTTTTTTTTTTTTTGAGACAGGGTCATGTTGTGTAGTTCAAACCAAGCTTGGGTTCAGTGTGTAGCTGGACTGGCCTTGAATTCATGGTGAGCCCCCGCCTCAGCCTCCTGAGTGCTGGGATTGCAGGCATGCGCCACCACACATAGCAAATACAATGTCCTACATGAAAATGTATTTAAAAAGTCAATATAAAACAAACAGACATACAGGTATTTCTTCTGCAAACAAAAATCAACTGGTTGAAGGGATACCTGCCCAAGAACACTCAGGATACTGGGGAAACATTCAGGGTAGTGCGGTCCAGTGATGCTTGGGGTACACTGTTAAGTGGTGAAAGAATGTAGTGCAACATACCTCATCTTTACCTTGTGGAAACAGAAAGAAACTCAGTCATTGATTTGTAAAAATGGAAGAAAACAGTTTCTTCTCTATCACTCCAGAGATGAGTGGCCACATTCCAATATGAGGAAGAAATGCTTTCAGTTTATGTATTTTCTGCAGCACTTAGAAAACGTTTGGTCAAGTTTTATTCTAGCACATGTTGCAGTCCAAGATTAAACTGATGATGGGAAGTTGGTCATTCACACAGCACATCTTAATTCCTTTCACATTCTCTCCCCTGGCCTCTCCCTCTGTCAGTCCCTTAAGATCCAGCTCTCTGTTTCCTATTATCTTTCATTTTGCTCTTTATTTATACTTGGGGTTTCTTTTGTAAGAGAAATCATGTGATACTTAAGCTTGTGTGTCTGATCTATTTCACTGAACATTACGGTCTCAAGGTGCATCTGTTCTCCTACAAATGACTCAAATGTATCCTAGCACTTCATTGTGTGTAACCACCACACTTTCTTTATCCAGTCCTCTGTTGATAGACACATAGGCGGCTTCCAAGATTGAGCTATTGAGCTGTGCACTCCTAAAATTTGAACCATGTGATTGTATTGACTATTCTAAAATCAATGAATCAATTTAAAGTTTCATAAAACTTAAAAGTAGTATCTGTGAGTATGCTTCGTAAAGTTGAAGCTAGAATGAAAATTGATTAGTTTAAGAACCAGCCCCACTCTATGATTATGCATTTTAAAATTCTAAAAACCAAATGTTAGTCTGAAAAGGTGGTAAGCACCGGTAGTGCCCAATACTCAGGAGGGTGAGGCAAAAGGAAGTGAAGTCCAGAAGTTTAGGGCTACTCTGGCCAACATAGTGAAAAAAGTTAATGACCAAGAAGAAAATTTCTGATCCTTATCCCATGTTCACAATTCTTAACAGCATTATATTTTTCATTAATAAAACAAAAGTTACTTATTAAGGAGCTAAACTCTAATAATAAGATGCAACATAGAATGGAAAGGCAGATGAAAGAGAAACAAAACTGTAACTTCTGCAAAACCATCAGAACAATGTAAATTCAGAATTTCATGTGAATTCCTCAGGAATCCAAGAGTGATATATATTCTGGGCTATGGCAATTCAGCTGATTATATCATCAGAACATCCTGGTATCATTAAAAGGAATAAAACAACAATGCAGTACCTAACTTTATCCTTCCTAGCTGTAAAAACACACAAGAAATTGAAGTCATCTTCCAATAGTACTATCATTAAGAAGCCTGCTCAACACAATAGCATAGGAAAGAATTCAAATGCCAAAACATTAACAATTTTTATGTACAATACCAAAAAATCAGGTATGTGCATGAACTCATTTTTAAATAAATAACTACCTAATTATCTGAAAATAAATATTTTATATGATAGCCTATAAGAAATCAGGTTGTAAAGATATACACAACTGAAATTCTAGTGAGTGCAGACACACGTCTGTGTGTGTGTGTGTGTGTGTGTGTGTGTAAGACAGAGAAAGAATAAAAAGAAAAGAAAATGAGGGAGGACTATATCTAGCAGCCAAAATCAACTACTATTTTAGTGTCAACAAAGGGGGCAGTTTATCATTTCCATATCCACTTTTTGGTATTTCTGGGTATCCACTGACAAATAAAAGAACAGTAAAATATGGTTTGTTTTCAACTCTCTTATAATCCAGTAAGGTTGTTAAAAGTTCTTAAAAACAATTTCAGAATAAAAAGTATGAATAAGGAAGACAGGCAAATGCTATGATTAGGAAAAGACAATGAGCCCAGTGCATGGAAACTGGGAGTCTGAGAAGAAAGAAGGTTTGAGGGGGAAGAGGAGGATTTAGTCTTTGGGTCTGTGTGCAGTCACCAAGAGAGAACACAGCTCTAAGAATGAAAATGAGAAAGCAAACCTAAGCAACAGCTGAGAGTCAGGAAACAAAACATGTAGAACACCCAAGGAGGGCTCGCTGGCAGTCCTGGCTTGTAGAAGGTGGGAAGAAGACAGCACTGAACATTCTACAGCTCTGCAAATGCTGACTGTAACTTCAGATTATGTGAACTGACTTATAATAATATAATTACAGAAGGTTTTTAAGACTGTCCAAGTTACTAAAAAGCATTATTCCAACTCATCCCCCAGTACCCACTGCTGAATATGACTATTATAATTAGGTATTTTTTAGTACCTAAAAGCTCAAATAACTGTTCACTTTTTTTAAGTTCTCATCTTCCTTGACTTCCAACTACATATTTGAGTCTACTATCAGCAGCTCTGAAGTAACTGCTTCGCCCTTTGTCTACTCCAACAGCCACTTCTCAGGCTCTCCTGTTTTGGTTTCTCTATGTTAACTAGTTTCTCTCTGCAGAACTATCTGGGAACAAGTTTTTCACAAAATTCCACAATAGCTGTTATCTATACAAATTAGTTCAACATGCAACCAGGAATCTAATCCTCCCACCCTTTAGGCACCTAGTAAATGTTACGTCCTTTTCCTTGACCAAAACAAAGACTTTAAACTCCAGAGGTCATTCCTGGTACTTCTGGTTTTGTACTATTCATAGAACAAAGTAACTGATTTACTGTTGGCTATTCATACATATACGGCCCCTCAAAGAATTTTCACATTACATTAAAAAAAACAAATAAACTTTCTATTTCTTCCTACCAGCAACAAGATCACTCAATTTTCAAAAACACACACACAAGTACACTCACAGCTTTGGCTTCCCAGCCTATTTGTCTTCCATTACTGAAGGGTGGATCTTAACATACTTTTCTGGGGTGCAGGGAGGGGGGGACCAGTGTCACAGTATGTAGTTCAGGCTGGCCTCCTCCTGTCTCAGCCTTCAACTCACTGTGTAGCCCAGGCCGGCCTCCTCCCATCTCAGCCTCCTAAGATTACAGGCACACGCCACCACCCCCCATTGAGACTTTTCTGGGCATGAAACACTGCTGTGTCACACAACTACAAAGCCCACAAATAATTCAAGTAGAATACAAGTTGTCTAACAGATAATCAGTGGCAATTCGCCACTTAAATATGATTGCGATTATCATTCTTAACTGCAAATAAAAACTCAAATCTTCTACTATACATTTGTTTCTTAAATATATATTAAATTGTATTCTATTCATTTCAGTATCTGCAGTATTTCTTTAAACTACTCAGTTGCCACATTTATAGGAAAACTAAAATGGATTAATATACTATATTGAAAAACTATTAAGCTATTAATAGAAACTATTAAAATTTCAAAAAATTGAATAAGCAACTATCAACCTTCTAAAAAAAATTAAGGTTTCCTTTATATTCTTTCCACATATTAGTCTGCAAAAAGTCCAACGAGGTTCATAAAATTTTATGAAATGTGACTATACACCATTTGTAAAGCAGTAAGCAGCAGTGAGAATGACAAGTATTGGAATTCAGAACATGGAGAAGTGCCTAATGCAACCCCTCGCCCTTGGTTAAAGGCATGAGATCAGGGCGTTTAAAATTTTAATAATGTACCACCAGAAACCTCATCTACCAAGAGCCATGGTCAAGGGTGTGAGCATACACTATAGTCACAGCTACACACGAAGAGGATCATAGTTCAAGGCCAGCATGGACAACTTCGGGCAACTCTGTCTCAAACACAGAATAGAAAACAAAGCGAGCTGAGGGAGCAGCGCAGTGGTAGAGTGCTTGTCTAGGACGGACAAGGACAGGAGTTTACTCTCCAGGACCACAACAGCCAGAGATGGATATCCTCAGTGCTTCTGACACTGACCCTTTAGACTACCTTCAATGCATGTGATTATATTCATGTGTATCTTTGTAAAAAACGTTTTCAAAGAAAGCATAAGCTAGGATCAATTTTAAGATAGTTTTTCATTAACAGGAAACAGCAAAGGCTGAGTAGAAAATACAGGTTCTTAAGCGAAGCACCACCTGAGTCTAAACTGGCAAGACTTCTAACAAGCAGTGAGATTTTGTGCCGTTTATTCTTTGAGAACAGGTTTATTAACGCACAGAATGGAGAAAACGCTACTTCTGTTGCTGCACTGAGGAAGTTAAAGAGGATATTACCAAGAACAATAACTAAAGGGTCACAATGTTTTTGATTCCTTTGAAGCACAGTTCCCAAATGCTACACAATTTATCCTAATAATTCAGGCTATCTGTGCTGAGAACCAGTCTGTTGTTCGTGATATTAATCACGAACCCAGTTCTGTTTTCCCTAGAAGCTCCCACCAAGAGGAACAACGGTACATTTTTAATAAATACACATACAAGTTACTGATTAATCAACAAAAGCCTTCAGTTCTTCTGGGCCCCAAAATGCAACATGTAACAGAGATTTGCTAGCTTCGTCTTAATAGTAAGCAATGCAACATCATTCTTCCACAGCCAGTTTAACTCTCTCTGGTTTACTTATCAAAATGTTTAATTCCCTGGTGCCCCTCCAAATATAAACTTCTGAGCCACTGGTTTTCTACCTCACCTCTTCTTCACAAATTAGCTGCTTCATGTTTAAAAACTAAGTGTTTTCATCTGACCGTATGGTATTTAAATTTACTTTAAAAAACGCACTCAAAAAAAAAAAAAAAGTAAACTCTTTAAGTAACCCGCTATGTAAGGTCATCCAACTTCATGTAAACTAGTATTAAACTCTGTGTAAACATATTACTCAACCTGTTTCGCAGGAAAGTATCACATCTGGTCTGGGACATTTTAAAGGTTGCACAATGTGTTTCAAAATATCGGTTTATACCCTTTCTTAAAAGCGATTGATTACAGAAAACTTGGAGAATATTTCCAGCAATAAACACATAGCTGTGCACCTTTTAAAGACTAAAGTATGTAATAAAATGGAGGGCTATCCGTGATGCGTTGTAGCCAATACAGCGATTTACTATATATGATCTTCCCAGTTTTGTTTCTGAAGCCTATTCGTCACATGCACAGAAAAAAAAAAAAATACTGAATGGGTAACTACACACGTTTGAAGTCCGATTATCCCGGTAGCAAAAAGAAAATATTGGTGGTTAAAGGGCAGCGGAGAGAGGGAGGGAGGCCGTCTTCATTGTTTGGCAGCTTAATTTTTTTCTTAAGACGCACGCAGTACTTTCGTAATTAAAGAAAAAAACTATTAAAGGCGTACTTCCTCTTCCTTACCTAAATTCTTGTGATTTATTAAAAACATAGCTATGATTATTGAATGTTTTTAAAAAGACATAAGAAAACAAAGTAATTGGGAAAAATCTTGGATCTGCAAAATTACTCCCTCTGGTTCTACTTATGGGTCCTCTGCCGCTTTTTGAAATATTCCAAGCCTTCGACATGCACCACACTTACCAACAGTAGTAAACGCTCCAACAACAACAAAAACAAAAAAGTAGGCAAGAAAACGTGAGCGCCTGCTCTAATCTCCTGAATCCCTTCCCAGCCCCCAAAGGCTTCCCCCGCTTACGTAGGTTGCATTCCTTTTCTTCACACCCAAAACAAGGCAAAGTCCCCAGGTGGGTCGGGAAAGGCTCTAAAGTACCTGCCGGGCCCTGACGAGGCCGGCCGGCCGGCGGCGGGACCCTGCGGTCCCGGAGCCCCGCACGGAGCTGCAGACGCGGCCCCAGGACGCGGCTGCCGGCCCCCGCGGGACCCCCGCCTCCCGGCCTCTGCCCCCTCCCCGACCTCCAGGCCGGCCGGTCCTCTCCGGGACCTCCGGCCAGCCGGGACCTCCGGGTCCCGTCCTCCCCTGGCCCTGCCCCCGGAGCCCGTGGCGCCCCCAGCCGCCCACCCTGTCGCGCCCACCTCACGACCCCGAGCCCGCGGACGGCGGCGTTACCTGTGGCGCGGCGCTCGGTCCGGGTCACCACAGCCGGCGCGCCAGCTGGGCGCGAGGACTCGACGAGCTCGGCGGCAAGCGGCCGCCCCCACCACAACACCGCCGCTGCCACCGGCCGGGGGAGGGGCGGGGCGCGGAACCGACACAGGGGCGGGGGTGCAGCGCGACTGTCCCAGCCTCCAGAACCCCGGCAGCTGAGCATGCGCGAGGAGCCAGACCGACGCGCGGTGAGGACTCCGAAGTCAACAAGGCTGGGGACGCCTCCCGATTGACTCCGCCCCCTTCTGGTTTACTCCGCCCCCGACCCAAACAACGCGAGGTCTTGACTGGGTCCGGACAACCGCGGAGGGAGGAGATCCCGCGAGAATTAGACCTGTGCGTCTCCGCCCATTTCTCCTCGTACGGTGTCCCGCGAGCGTTCCAGTTGAGGGTTAGTAGTTTGCGCGTCTCGCTAAGTGCTGGTTGTGGAGGCCTTGCTTTCAGGTTTCTGCTGTGCTCCTGGGCAAGGTTTCCCGCGTGTCGGTTTTAGAAGTCCTTCTCTGGATTTGGAGGCGATCCCTTGCAGGGCAGTTCTACAAAGGCGTTTGTAGAGAGTGCTCACGAGTTCAGCAGAACTATGGGTTTTTCTCACCACAAACACTGGGCCACTGCAAAGTGGCCTCTTAGGGTACAGAAGTGTCCTCCAGCGGCCGTCATCAGCGTTTCCTAGTCCTGTGCACCCCGCTGCATGACGTAGGCCTTGCCTCCGTTCTTAAGTGTGCACTCCTGGAGCCCTGCCTGCTCCGCCTGACGTAAGAGCCAGACACGGACTCCTACATCTCAGGAGTGAGACGCGCTTTGCATGTATTCGACGCATGGAAGATGTTGTGCGGAGGAAGCTTGTAGTACTTAGCTTCCATAGCCGGTTAACTGAAGGAAAGGTTGAGAGAGGATGAGAAGTAGAGAAAAGGGCAAAGCTGGTCAGGCGTGGTGAGAAAGTACTGGCACTAGAAATCAATCCTACGCGGTGGACACCGTTATCTGTACTTTGATTCCTACCAAGCTGCGCATAGCTTTTCAGCGGGTTAAACATGAGAGGCATCGTATCACTTCTAAATACTGTAACTTTTGTCTCACTGCTTTTCTTTCTTATTCTGTAATCTTTTTTGTGTAGTCGTCTCTAAACCACTAGGAGACTGGAGCATGATAAGCTTGTATTGCTTTACTCGAATTCAGTTTTGACTTGTAGCTGCATTGGAAATGATTGAAGACAACACCAGTTTCCCTAGGGTGGAAAATTAAACTAACGCTTGATGCCCAGATTACTGCTTCCCACCATAACTGATCAAGTGAATCTTCAAATCACAAAATAAAAATTTAAAAGCAAAGTGGCTGCTAAAGTGGCGGCCTGTCATTCAGTTCAACAGCTTCACTTCATTTGGGTTTTAAGCATGAATGCATATTCAGTTGACTTTTACCTTTGAGGTGTGCAAAATCACTATTTGTCTGCCTCCTGAAGACGACCTGTGGGCTACAGATTCATTGAGCTCCATTTTTAGCTTTCTTGCCTGGGCCCAGGGCACTCCCGTGATGGAATCATGTAACAATCTTATAGGATTAGTTTTCTGCTATACTAAGCAGAAATTTTAGTATATGAAAATATCTGGCCATAAACAAATGATATTCTAAATTAGAACTCAAACTGTTTTGTCTTTCTGTTGTTTTTTCTGCTTCACTTCTTTATAATTTTTTTTCTTCTTCCTACTATAGGAATTTTTCAAAGCTAGACCTTTTTTCTCTTTTACTGAATTAAAGGTGAATGCAGTTTATTTTTAAAATAAAGCTTCTAGGGCCGGGGATTTAGCTCAGTGGCTTAAGCACCTGCCTGGCAAGCTTGAGGTCATGAGTTCGATCCCCGGTACCAAAAAAAAAAAAAGCTTCTAGTAAGTAATTTGTTAATAGAACCAAGAGCTACTCTTGAGTAGTTGAACTGCAAACAAGTAATCAAGTTAGCAGCTCTATCTGTAGCACGTACTTATGGTACCACACACCTTCAGACCATATATGACAGTCTCTATTTAGCAACTTTTACATACAATTTACTTCTTACAAATGTATGAATCTTCCACTGATTTGTAATATGAATGGTAGGCACATGCCTAATGAGTCACACTTCATCTCCACATCCTGACAGTGTCTGCTACAACATTTGGTACTCCCTGTTTGTTGAATGAGTAATTTAAATTTTAAATTATTCCATCATCTAGAACTTTAAATTTAGAGATTTAGCTGGGCGGGCGTGGTAGTACACTCCTGTAATTCCAGCACTTGGGAGGCTGAGGCAAGAGAATCATTTGCAAGTGTAAGACCAGCCTGGGCTACCAAGTGCCAAGGCCAGCCTGAACTGCATGGTGAGACCCAGTCTCAAAAGATACACACACACACACACAGGTTAGAGATTTATTTAGACCTTAAATAGTCTATACTTTATTCCTACCATAGACTTGCTGACCGATAGGCAGCAAGTCTGTTGCTTCAGCAAGTCTGTTGCTTCACACTGTAATAACCAAATTCTTCATACCAAGTTGCTTCCATTTTATTGAGCAGAAAATACCCAAAGTTCAGTAGAGCGGTTTGGTACTGTGCTCAGAATGCTGTGTAGGCAGAGCCAGAAATGTTCAGCTACTTAAATGCATGAGGCATTCGACAAATGTTTATTATGCTGAACTGTATTCAACAAACTACTCTTTGTTCTAGATCACCATTCCCATGGGTATGACATTTAGCACTGTTGCAGCTTTTCTTCAGCGGTAGAATTGGAGGTGTCCATCTGTTGCTCACCTTAAAACATTTCTTTCCTAAGATCTCTGTTATATAGTTATCCATGTTGTGATTTATAGAACCAAGTCCAGACTGAAGCCAGAGTTTCCTCATACCTATCACATGATCTGCAATGTCTGGGGAAAACCCAGAACTAAAACCTACTAAATTTGGAACTGGTTTATTTTGCGGTTTTCTTTTTTTGTACTATTTTGGTTAAGTCCTTCACCCCATGCCACCTCCCAAAAGACCAGTTGAACAGAAATACTTTCTCTCTGAAAAGGAATTAGGTGCACTATATTCTATATGTGAAAAGCCAAAACAACACATCAGCATTTCTTTATTAATTTTAAGAAACAGATTTAGCTTGTTAAGATTGTAATTGTCTTGCCCATGTGTGGTCTGAGGCAACAAACTAACCATACACTGGGCAGCTTATCAACAACGTAAATTTATTTCTCACCGTTCTTAAGGCTGGGAAGCCCAAGATCAATGACCAGCAGCTTCAGTGATGGAGGCTCGTTTTCTGGCGCAGAGACAATAGCTTCTTGCAGGGTGCCCACATGGTGAACAGGGGGAAAGTACCTCCCCCTTTCAACCCTTCTGTGCACCCGTCTTTCAAAGGATCACACTGGTGATTAGCTTTCAATATTTGAGTTTTCAGAAACAAAAACATTGAGCATATAGCATTCATGTTTTCTGCAAGTACAACTAGAATTTGAAAATAAAGGAGAAAGCTTAAGATCTTTGATTCCAGAGAAGTAAAGACCCTTGTATGTATACAATATATAAATTCAGGAAATTAAAAGTGACCTTGGAGCTGACAAAGACAAAAGGGATCTTTTAATTTACTGACAATCTTTATTAGGGTTTTTACACTGTTTCCTTGGTATTGTGTTGTACAGTTTGTCACTTCGGTGATTACTTCACATACTGAGAAACTTTCTAGTCAAAACTCAGGGTCAGAAGCTCAGGGGGTATTAAAGTAGCCTATCCTTTTGAGAAAAATGAATCTTTAACCAGTGTTTCTCAAAGTGTTTCAGAGACAGGAAAGAATCAGAGAAGTATAAATTCTTGAAGTATAATGTAAAGAAGTATAATGTAAAACCAGCATATTTTAACAAGCTCTCTGGATTATTCTGATGCATATTAAAGATACAGGACAATGCTTCTCTTTATTTTCTTATAACATACACACGTCGCAGATGTGAAAGTGAATAGAGAACAGATTTCCTTTTACAAAAATTCCTCACTTTAAACACTGTTAAAGTCTTAGTAATTCTTGGCTAAGGAAACTTCACTCACTGTTCGTGGACCAACTCCAGTGTTTCTTCTGTGAGCTTTTCTCAATCCTTTGGGCCACAATATGTTATTGCATTGCTGCAGCTGTGGTTCACTGTCCGAGACGCTATTTGTGTTTGTGGTTATGACCGAAAAGACTGCACAGACACTTCTCCCCACCTTGCAAGGTTGCCCTGAGTTGTGTATATGTGCTGCTGTCATTGGTTTTAACATTTAGTAACTGTGTTTTATTTTTTCCTTTTGAAACTGTTCAACCAAAATAGTAAGTTGATAGTAGACTCCAGTAGTTTCCTAACATTTCATAGCCATTCTGTATTACCTGAAACTTCATAATACTTCCCACAACTGTAACAAACTTTATACAGTTTTTTTTCAATGATTCTCAAAAAAATAGATGCATAACCTGGACCCACAAAGAGTGACTCTTAAAAAGCATGCAGTAGACAGAAGTATACATACCTCCCTATAGCCAAAAGTCTACACCACTACCAAAAGTATTCACCGAAAAATATTGAATAGCATAAAAGTTTAATTTTTAAAGCTTTGTTTCTAACTTAAATTCAGTAACCGTCTAAATAGCAGATTGTATGTACAACTAAAACTAAAATTATGGTTTCCCAAAGTTATATAAGTCTATTTAACCTTAACTGAATACTTCAGAAATTCCTTTCCTATTTAATATAAAAATGAAACTTGTTTGTGCAGACACCATCCAATTAAACATTCAAATTCTAATGTAATCTCGGGTAACTCTAGTTAATGTGTGTGGTAAATTACATAATACTCTGTACAATTATGGCTGTTACCATCATGGCTCTGTTAGGCCTCATTTCTTGATAAGAATTTACCAAAAAAATATCTTGGCTACTACTCACTGCTACATCAACTTTTTCACTCCTACTGATGGAGACGTCATTACACATAAGAATGCGTATGACCCCCTCGCTCACTGAAGATGAGAAGTTACAAGGTTTACTTGTTCGATTTGCCTAATACTAGTCGTATATTAATATAAAATTAGCCCAAAGATATTTAAATGATGCATAACAGCCATTCTGTTAATAAGAACATTAATGTATAAAATAGATAATGTGAAAATAAGAAAGGATGAGTACCAACTTCACAAAGGAGAAAATGTCATTTATGAAATAATTCAAGTCCTTGTATTATCTAAGATGCCGTATTTATGTTTATGTTTTTATCTTGGGAAGCTTATGAATTAGGTAATTTCCTGGGCAGACACTTAAATGTATAAAATAATTGTTCACAAGTGATGTCATAAGAGCTTTAATCGCTTTATCTTAAAAATGGAAATAATTATGCAATGTCTGTGTAGTAATCTCTACCTACTTTTTCTTTTGCCCTGGAACCTGTCCACTCTTTCTGCATATCACATTTTCCTTTTCTCTCTAACACACAGAGATTACAATAAGTTAAAGTCATGTCCCATTAATGAATATTTTTATTATGTCTTAGTTTTAATTTTTCTA
>PVJX010011678.1:0-52764 GCA_004027295.1 Dolichotis patagonum | reverse complement strand
ATTGTTATTTCCTGATTCTTTGTTATTTTTAAAAGATCTTGTCTTTCCTGCTCACTGGCTGCAATCTTATCTTCGAGGTCTGAAATTCTGTCTTCACTTTCATTGAGGCGGTTTTTACAGCTTTCAATAGAATTTTTCATTTCCTGTATATCTCTTTGAATCTGCTTTATGCATTCTGTTTGTTTCTTATATTGTTTTTTGAGGGATTCTATCTGTTTGCTTTGTTCCTCTAATTTTTTAGCTGTGTTTTCACTAGATGTGTTCACTATTTCTTTCACTGTTTTTATCAATTCTTCTTTTACCTGTGCAATATTTCTGGTTTGAATTTCTCCATAGCTTTCCCTATTTGCATATTTATTTCATTTGATATCATTTCAGACATTTCAGGTGTATGGCTTCTTTTTTCTTCTATGTACACAGCTTCTAAGCTTTCTTGGGGAGGGCTAGGGCCTTGAGCCTGCCTTTTGGTCTTTCCTTTTGTCATTTTTCTGTATTTCCTTACTTTGAGCGGTGTTCCAGAGCTTTCTCTGCTTATGTGGCAAATTACCTGTTACACCCTCACTTCCTGGAGGGGCAGTGGCTCCCCCACAGGCTCCTGGCTTCCTCACAGGGTCCCAACTCCCCTCTGTTGGCTCCTGGCTCCCTAAGTTGTAAGGCGAATGCTGGGAATGGCCACCCCAGAGCCTGTGGAATCTCAGGCAGGCCAGGCCTCCATGCCTTGTCCCAGGCAGGTCTCCAGGAGGTTCCCTGCATGTGAAGGGCCTACAGGTCCCAAAGAGTCAGGCCAGAATGTTGGTTTCTGAAAAGTTCCCGGTCCCAAACAGACCTGGCCAAGATGCCAGTCTCCACAGTATTCCCAATCCAAACAGCCCAGGCCACTCTGCGGGTCCGAGAGTTTCGGGTACCAAAGAGACAGGCCGCGATGCTGCTTTCTGGGAGACTTCCTTGGGGTGAAGGGTGGGGCTACAGGCCCAAACAGTCCTGGCCCAGATGCCAATCTCCAAGCAGTTCCTTGCGGATGAAGGGTGGCCCTACCAATCCCAAAGAGTCGCGCTGAGATGCAGGTCTGCGCAGACTTTTGATCCAAACAGCCCAGGCCACTCTATGGGTTCGAGTGTTTCGGGTCCCAAAGAGACAGTCCGAGATGCTGCTTTCTGGGAGACTTCCTGGGGGTGAAGGCCGGGGTTACGGGCCCAAACAGACCTGGCCCAGATGTCGATCTCCAGGCAGTTCCCTGCGGATGAAGGGCGTGCTTACCAGTCCCAAAGAGTCGCGCCGAGATGCAGGTCTGTGCAGACTTTTGATCCAAACAGCCCAGGCCACTCTACGGGTCCAAGAGTTTCGGGTCCCAAAGAGACAGCCTGAGATGCTACTCTCTGGGAGACTTCCTGGGGGAAGCCTATAGTTTTTTATTATTATTATTATTATTATTATTTTAGCTAAGTTAACACATTCCACCTCTCCTTCTACAATCAGGGCTGGCTTAAGAGTGGGACTATAATCTCAATTGCTATTCCAACTCTGAACTGCTTGATAAAAATATTTCCTTTGTTAGATATGAAGATGTAACACATAGTTCTAAGATATGCACATTTATTGTCTGTCATAAGATAAATTAGTTTATAAAGATGCAACTATTTGATTTTGCAGAGAAAAAAATGAGAGAAAGAAATTAGAATTTTGGTAACATTATTGAGATTCTTGAAACTGAAAGTTTAAAGGATACCCTGTCGCCGATGCCCAGTTATGTGGGCCAATAAATTCCTTTTGTGCTTATGCCAAGTAGACAGAAAGCCATGTATAATATATAAATGAGAGATTCTTACGTGATGTAGAATTTGGAATCAAATATAAACAGTTAGCTAAGCAAGAAATAATGAATGGATGACTTTCAGAACTCATCTTCAAAGTGGGAAGCTGATTCCTGTGAAGTATGTTATAATTGGTTACAATATTTGCATTGTATGTTAATTCATAGATCTTCCTAGAGTGTATAGTATAAGGAAGCTGCAAGAAAATACTGTGATTTGTGTTCCTCTGGCAATGACATCTTACAAGCATAGCAAGTTCAGGTCAAAGGTGAATTGAATACTAATGAACAAGAACAAGAAATCTGCTTTGTGAATGAAAGACTTACCCTGTTATAGTCTGTAAAGTAGTACCTTCCTCTGTTGTATGTTACTATAACCCAAACCTAAGACTAGAGGTTTTATAAGGAGAGCATGCTTAGCTCCTAGTTTTAAAGAATGAAAGGGCTCTATCTGTTCAGACTTTTATTATAGCCTGTTTGGTTATGTCAAAGCATAGCAGAAAAACAGAAAACAGAAAGCAGAAAAGTAGAAAGGGAAATAGCCATCATCAGAACAGACCAAGTACATGACATAACCTGACTTTATATCAAGCTGCTAACTCAGGAACTTGCTGAGGAAGACCAGCATCCATCTCTTCTAACATCATATCTCCTGACCTAATTATGTCACACTAGGTCAATCTCTTAAAGGACTTACAGCTTTCCAATGTTGCTGCACTGAGAACTGATGAAGAATATTACCCTTTGGGAACACATGAAACCATATTTAAACTGTAGTAGGCAACAGTGTTGATCTGCTTGAATCTAGAAAGAAAAAATTTCTTCTTCATAGTTGGTGTAATACAGGCACAACTGGGAAACATGGGACCTAAAAAAGGCACAATGAGAAGGGGAGATACCTTTTATGTCTCTTCATTTCAAACCAGCTCCTCACATTTACAGTGTAAACTAGGTTAGTACCCTACTGGAAGTCTTCACTGTGACCAAAGCAGAAACATGTGCTGAATAATTTAAATCAAGCAGATTTACCACAGATACATGGGAAGTGTATTAGATTCTCAGTGAATAACAGGGTAAACAGATGAGAAGTTCAGTTCTGATACATAATTTCTCCACCAACATCTATGACTAACCAGCATCCACAATAACAGTATTATAAACTTTTTAAAAATCTTCTTCCTTTTCTGACAGAAACCATCCTGATCTGCATCCAGTTATAATCACGAAGTTGATCACTAACTTGGGAGATACAATAATTGTCTTTGTGAACATCTGCCCAACTGCTTACTCAGAAATCGAGCAGAGAAGGCTGACTCACAAGTTTATATGTAGCCATTTGTAAAATGTGTGCCTGTGGAAACAGGCTAACACAGACACACTTATTCAAATGAAAGAGGAAGAGAAGGAATCAGAAATGAAGCAAGCTGAGGATTCTAAAGGAGTGGCCAAACAATAAGAAAGATGCATCTACAAAGAGTCATAACTGGAATATCAAATAGTAAAATTTTCTGAATAAAAGGTTGACAGAGTCATGCCAGGGACTTCCTGAGTAATGTCCAATGGGTGACCTCATTCTTTTTGTGGAGTGGGAGGGTTCTATGTCACCTATAGTAAAAATAAAGACTTTATGTTATCCACAAAACTCTGCACTGCTATCTTTGCCAGTCCATCTCCTACAACTCTTATCACACACCGTTTTCACTCCTCTTCAACCACTGAGTTTCCTGTTGCTCTTTGGTCTGACTGAATCTGTTTCAAGGCCTTTCAGTTTGCTGTTTCCTATATGTGTGGTAAAATTTACTCAGAATGCTATGTGACTTCATTTATGATTTTCTTTAGATCTTCAGTAAAAAGTTAGCTTATCAAAAACTCTAGCCCTGGTTATTTTCTTTCTCAAAGTTATTAATCATACACCCAAGTTCATTGTTTATATACTCTTTCATTGCATTCCCTTCTTTGTTCTTACCAAAAATATTATGTATATTTTGTGCATTTATTTTTTTACTGACAATCTTCTAGAATGAATGGTAATGAGATATTTTTAAATTTTTTCACTGTTTTATACTTAAAACCTGAATTACATTACATACAATAAAAAATGCATTAAAATGAATGAGTGAAGACTCAAGGAGACAGTAGAGGTCAGAGGCAGAGTGAGGAGTGCTTGGGTCTGCAAAGGTTTCAAAAAGAGAGAAGCTACCAAAAACCACATCCCAAGAGATAGTCCAGGTTGTCCATTATAATATATATATATATAAATGAGGGATCTTATTATGAATTATGAAACTATTTTGAGAGAATAATTACGGTAGAGAAGAAGTAGTGAGTGGTTATCACCATCAAAAAACAGAATTTATGTATGCATTTTTTGTATAATTAGAGCTTCTTGTAAGGCAGATCCAGCAGTCAGAGGAATTCTCCACTCACCTATTTACCATGACAAACAAGACCTCCTTAAATATCAAGCTCTTTCCTAAACTTTGTGGCCCAGAAGTAATACAAAATCTGAGAAAGAGAGGAGACAGAACTACTAAACTGAAAGTGGACTCTTTCCCCACTTTGCCTAGTCTCTATCTTGGAGGTGATAATATGCATTGTTCATACTCTCTTTTTTTGTTGTTGTTGCATATAAAAGTCATGAAATGATTTGCTCTGTATTTTCACTTTCTGCTCTTCAAATCTGCTCTGTATTGTCACAAAACTATGAGTAGCTCTCTTACTCCTATGACTTTGCAATGTCTAAAACTTTCCCTTTTCTCTTTCTCCTAACCATGAAGAAATTGAACTTGGATTTGATTTATAATATTATAAATAAGACATAATTTCCAAAATGTCCTGAGAGTCTTCTCACAGTATGATATCTACAGTGAATCAAAGCTTCAAAGTTGTTATAAATCTACCTTTTTTTTTTTGAAGAGTAGAATATATTTATTGAGAGAAAGCTTCTGTCTGGAGAGAGACACAAGGGTGTCCCGAGTGGGTTGCCCAGGACTCTGTCTTTTCCAGGGACTTTTTAAGAGTAAAACCATGGGGTCAAGGTGGGAGAAGACTAGGAACTCACAAGGCAGATGGGCATAAGGTGGGACATAACTATAAATCTTCCTTGTTATTTTAAGTCCATTTTTATAAGCATGCTCTGTGTTAAATTTTGGCAAAGCACAGAATTCATAATCTGTTTCCAGGGAAGAATGAGAAAAAAATTAGAAAACACAGAGACTGTTGACTAAAATCTACAAATTTCCTCTATAAAAAGGAGATTTTTTAGGTAACTTGTATGAATTTTGGTTCTCATGACAATGTATTCTCAAGCTGATTACCTTTGTTCTTTTGCTTATTTACTTCTATATCTAGAAAGGAAGGTTTAATGTGCTTTTAAAATTGACTTTCATCTTTATTCATAAGTTAACTGTGGAAGCACAGGCCTCTCCAGTACCCAAGTGCCTACTTAAAATGTTTCTAAGGCCCCAGCTTAGAAAGCACTCACATAACGAGGAGAGAACACCTCTGCTCTCTTCTAAGTGGCCGTGAGTGAAGAAGTCTACTGGTCCCATTTCAAGGTTCACAGTTATAGTATTTTTGACAAGGCTCAGAGTTCTGCTTTTTCTCCTAATACATGAGCAACTTTGCTACAAATAGGGATATGAGGATTTTGATCCAGTGTAATGTATTATAGTGTTCTAGAAGTTAAAATTTAAGAGACTGTTCCAGAAATATCTTTAGTAGTAACAATTCCTAGAATTCAGATTTTAGGTTCTATTTCTAATGATTCTGATTGAGGAGGCTATGTATAAGGCTGGGGAAATCTAAATACTTACGGAAGATGTAGATGATAAATTGGAAAACATTGACCTCTACAGCATATCAAAATAGATTTAAATATAATTAAGTGCAAAATAATGAGTAAGTTTTATGACTCATTTATATGTGTGTATATCTTTATACTGAATATTATGTAGTTTATTGGTTAATAATGCCTCTGATGTTTGAATTTTATTTTACAACATTGGTGTCATCATTTATTCACTACAACTTTGGCAAGTTTCTTTATTGGATAAAAATAGTTTTATTTCAAGAAAATTTGTGTGAGTTGGATGAAATAAACCCTGAACAGTACTTATGAGCAAAAATTAACTGGTTTCAAGTGGTCATTAATAGCTGTCAATAGTCTTGCTATCAATTCCCTTATTACTACCTGTTACAGGGTACAGGAAGTGTTACAGCAGGCACTATAGTGACCCTTTAGATACACACAGGTGAAACCATGTTTCTGTGCTTAAAGGCAGTAATTAGACCCTTGTGTGTCCAGGCAAATATCAAAGAGGTAACGCCTTTCAAAAGGCAGATTGAATGGTAAGAGAACATTCTAGGTAAGCTTCATACATAAAATGAATTTCTCTAATCATTGATAAATAAAGTATTTAAAATACATAGTTTGAAGTCTTGGTTGTTGAGATGTCAGAGAATGAAGGGATTGAAACAAAATCATTGTGACTGAAAATGCAAACTGCTATTCATCTGATGCTACCTTCATTGATTCTGATAACTGAGTTGAATATTGCTATCCTTATTTAAAACAAATTTGCATGATTTTGTTTTGAGTATAGCAAAGACAACAGAGGTACAGTTTTCTGAGCTCATCCCTCTTGGTTCATCCAATTTTTAAAATGTTTATTTTTAAAACCCAAGAATATACATTATACATATTCATGGTATGCAGCATATTCTTTAAAAATATTTCTACAGTATGAAATGACTACATCAGGCTAATTAACCTATGTATCCTGTGACACATTATTTTTGTGTGTGATGAGAGCATTTAAAATCTATTTTCTTAGCAATTTCTTAGCAATCTTTCAAGTATACTATCTACTTTTTTTATTATAGTTATCCTATTGTACAAAAAATCCCTTGAGAATATTTTTTCTAACTGAAATTTTATGTCCTTTGAACAAACTCTTTGTGTCTGCTCACTACTTTATCCAGAGCCTGGTAACCACTCTCTCATTCTATGAATTTGACTTGTGAAATTCAAATAGTGTAGGAAATCTGGACATTAGGGCAAAATGTAAAGGTATCATGATGGTTATGGAATTTATGGAGTCAAAAGGCAAATGTTTACTATCACAGGGTTTTATTTTTTTCATTTTTCTTTCTGATAGTCTCTGCAGCCATCACTTACTTATTTCCTTTCCTTATGTTTTTAGTATTTTTAAGGGCCCCTTTCTTCCTGCTTTGTAAAGAGAAATGAACAGGAGACATGCATAGTTAGCCAAGAAAAATAATATTAATAGCAATAATAATAGCCAACAATTATTGTTTTGAAATTGTACTATAAAGTTGAAAAACATTATTTGTATTATCTCATACAAAAAAGTGAATGGTCTGGAAAGAATGTACTATTATTGTGGTAAGTATTGTGAATTGACTAGTTAAACATCTGTTATGATTTCTTTATAATGTTTTTATTTGGAAAGCTAAAATGTTACTTTCTTTAGGCTCCTTGAAACCTATTTTCTGAAATTTTGGAGTTTGGCAATTTGATTCAGTTATACATGATTTAGAATTTGGAATTGAATTGCATGAGGCAAAAGTTTAGGGACAAAGCATCTAATTTAATGGTATGTTTTCAAAAAATTCTTTGGTGAAAGCTTCCTGATTCCATGGTTTTTCTACATCTCTCTATCATCTTTCCACACACTGAAAGAATCAGGGCAATTCAGAGGCCTGATTTATTCCTGAACACTCAATTTAGAGCTCATCCAATACATTCTGTAAGCATCCTAAATCATTCCTCTTAAACAAGTTCAAGCTTCCTTGTGTTTTAAACAGAAATCTTAAAGATACATTTATTGTTGTAGAAAATGAAAATGAGGCTTAGAGAGTTTAAGTTAATTGCCTAATTGCATTTCACTAGTATAGAATTGTAAGACATACTGTGACTGTGAGATAAATGATAGCCATAAAACACATGTAAGCAATTTGGAAGACGGAGACTAGGTGTCTCTTAACAGTATGACATCCTGACTCAGAACCTTACCAAAAAAAGAACAGCTTATGTTCTTCTTCCAAAAGAATCATGTGGTACCTAGTTGTATTCACCAGCTTTCCCATCACTGAGACAAAATATGCAACACCCATAGTTTAAAGTAAAGGTGGTTTAGTTTGGTTCAGAACTTTGTGGGTCTGTTGATGGCAGGATGATTGCATGATAGAAAGGCATGGTAAAGGAAAGCTACTCAATCCATAGCCATCAGGAAACACAGAGAGAAGAGAGGAGCAAAAAAATGCAATTTGCCCCTTTAGGGCACACCCTCAGTGACTTTTTTCTGCCCTGGCCTCACTTCTGAACACAAGACTTGTAAGGACATTTTAGATCAAAACCATGACATTCTGCCTCTGGCCTCCTAAAGATTATGTCCATCTCTTTTTGAAAAATGGTTTCAGTACATCTCCAAGAGTTGTCAGTGTCTAAGGAGTTCTAGCATTGCTGGAGATCCTAAGCTCTGAGACTCCAGGCAGGCTCATAGTTGTGAGGATATTAAAAATCAAAAAGAAAGCCAAACACTATGACATACAATCACATAGGCTAAATGTTCCCATTGTCAAAGAAAAGGAATAAGAAAATAAAAAGGCATCAAACCCCAAAGCAAGACTAAAACCTAGCAGAGTAAACAGTCTTGTAGCTCTATCTTGTATGTGGAGCAAATTGTGCCAAGATGTAAGCTCCAAGACATCAGGAAGCTCCTTCTCTATGACCTTACCATTTGCAACCCAGATGACCTCTCTCTTAGATTACCAGAGCTTTTTTTAGAACCTTTCCAAGTTTCTGGAACCTCCAACTTCCTGGGATTTCCACTGCACCTTGAGATTCCTTTGTGTGTTTCACACATTAATCTCTCATTAGCACACTAAATCCTCAAATATTTCTTTGAAATATGTGTGGTGGTCTCTATGATCCTATGATTCCCATATCCTTACATGATTGAAAAACCAGCATCACATAGATGATGCCAGAGTCTGCCGCCAGCTTAAACTGTAGCCTGGCACTTTGGACTATGGCAGAAAGGTCCCTGAGTGCTTAGATGGCTGAATTTGGAGACCTACTCCCTACCTGAAATCAAATGAGTAGGGTTCTGGAGGTTTTTGATTTTTGTTTTTGTTTTTTCAAAGCAAAAACTTTTCAAGGAGTTTACCTTTTTGTACCTTGAACCTGTAACAGATGGGGAACCATATTTTCCTAAGGCTCCTCAAGGCTTCTTTCCTGTTATCTTGATACACAGTATTTGGTTTGTTTTGAGTAGTACAAATTTCACCAGCAACCAAACAGACTTTGACTTTGAATTCACTGATAGTTTATTTAGGGAAAATTTTTAAGATTTTGAAATTTTCTATACTCTGCTTTTTGTTTTTTGTTATTGTCACAAATCTGGCTAAAAGCAGTCAGCAGTACCTATGACACAGCCTGAACATTGAGCTGCTTTGATATTTCCTCTACCAGATCAATTAGTCTGCTCCCCTTAATCTTATTCTCCCACAAAATAAGAAGGCATGGGGAAAATGTAGAGTAACTTCTTGCCAGAGTATTACACATTTGACCTCTAGTCCAGTTTCCATAAGAACCCTCATTCCCATCTGAAACCAATTGGGCATGGGCTTTACTGTTATCATTCTAATCAGCATTCTAATCTTCTGAGTGTCCATCAGAATTGCCCGCCAAGCTCTCCTTACAGCATTCTAAGTCTTCTCTAGTTAGTATTTACAAACTTTTCCAACTCCTCCCACAAACAAGTTCCAAAGACTACCAAATTATTTGGCCAGGTGCAATGACACCAATCATGTTACTTCTATAGGACCAATTTACAATATTAGTCAGCTTTCCTGTCAGTGGGACAAAATACACAAAATAAAAGAGATATCTAAGTTATTTTCTTATTTTTTGTTTTATTCAACACTCACAAAACTATGATTCATTTGGGGTCACAGTTTGTAGAGATTTTAGTCCATAATCAATGGACTCCAGGGCAAGGTAGCATGGTGGACAGGCACTGCAGAAGAGAAACAGCTCAAGTCATGGTTGAAAACATAGATCTAAGAAAGAAAGAAAGTGATAGACCTTTCTAGACTATGCTCATGGTGACCCACATCCTCCCATCAGGCTTTACTTCCCAATGTAATATTTACCTATAAACTTCTTTGTCGACATATCAAAACCCCCAAATCCGATCATCTTCCAAAGTCCCACCTAAGAGTACATGAGACATTTAGATTAAAACCAAAACAGAAGTCTCACACAAAATAACAAGATTTGGCTCACAGTTTTCTATGTTAGGATAGCTCAAAGGCAGAAACATCTTGGGGAGAGGACACAGTAGAGAAAAGTGGCACAGTCTATGGCAACCAGAAAACAAAGAATAAAGGGAGGATCTGGAACAGAAATGTACCTTCCAGGTTATGCTTCCAGTGACTGCCACCCCCCTTTAGCTAGACTTCACCTTTAAACATGAGATATTTGATGAACATTTTAGATCTAAACTATAACATTGGCCCTCACTAAACACAACTATAGGAAAAGGAAAGAATCACTCCAATTCTGAGAATGGTCTTTAAATGGAGCCATTCCCAGTCATAGAGTCAGCTAATCCGCTGGCTATATCCAGGCCATAGCTGTGGCCTTTCCTGCTGTTTATTTTGTATGAGTGCTGCTAGCATAAACTACTTGGCTATCACTGAGACTCACCTTTGGTGTGAATTAGATCAAAGAGGAGAAGTTACTTATTGTTAACTAGGACAATGGGAGACCTCTGGACATGAAAACTAGTAAATATTGGAGCCAGGAATGCAAATATTCATGTTTGAAGAATCAAGACTAAATCTCTGCTTTACTACCATTCTAACTCAAGATGTGTAGAGGACAACATATCACTCAATATTAAATCTTGACTCTTAAAGTAGGTAAGCAAGAGTATGGTAAAGAGTAGAATAGTGATATTGAAACATTGGTCAACTTGATGTTTGTACTTGATAGATTTATCCTTCAATATTGATCTTATAAATCCATTATTTTAGATTTACTAGTAAATGAAGTTTTCTATTATATGGTTGTATTCTTCACTTTGGACAACATTTTTGTGCTTTGGATATTTATCTTATTTCAACATAAGATGATAAATCTCTTATAGCTTTTAGGGTCTCCATTGATTTTTTTCTGATAAAAGAAGGTTAGTAATGCAAATTAGTGAGCATGTTTATTTAAAATTTCCTGAGATGGGCAGTAAGTAAAATACTGAATGATTTAAATGTGATACTATATTAAGCTTTGATGTGAAAACTAGTACCAGTTTTATAATTCACAAAAAAACACAATCTTAAGCATAACTTAATTTTCTTGAGTGTTAGTTTTCTCACCTATAAAATGTTTTGATGATGTTGTTAACCTTTGATATGAGTTGTAAATCATAAAAGCAATTGTCTTTATCTCTGTACTCATGCTTGTAAACATTGAAGAGAACAAAAAATGCAAAATTGTGAATTTAAAATCACCTAGCCATGCTGTGGTCTCATAATATACTTGTTAAATTTTTCCTTTAATTACCATTTTAGTGTATTTAGATATGTTGAAGGATGACAATTTTATCTGTACAATATAACGGTACTTAGAATAGTGAAAATGTATCTATTGTCAAATTCAGAATAATAGATGCAAAAGTGAATAATTGTTTGTTTTAACTCCCTTTAGGTAGCTAAAACAAAATAGCAAAAATTTCATGACTTATACACAACAGAAATTTGTTTCTCACAGTTACCGAAGCAGAAAAGTACAAAATTAAGAACCTAGCAGACTCTGTGTCTGGTGATGACAGATTTCCTGACTGAGACCAAGCTTACTCATTGGGATTTTACAGGTGGAAGGGCCAGGTATCACTCTAGGATCCCTCACATAAGAGCACTCAGCCCATTCAAGAAATCTATGTCCTCATACTCTAATCAAGCTATCGTTACTCAGTACAATCACACTGGTGATTTTCTATAGGAAGATAAACATCCAGACCATAGAACCATTCAACAAGAAGCAAAAATCAGAGGAAAAAATAAGACAAATAGAATTATAGCAAAGTCAAAAAGCTGTCAATGAACATGTAAGTACATTACTGACAGAAAAGTGTGATTGGAACTTTCTTTGATACAAACATACTGACAAAATCAGCAATTTTTTTTCGCAAGTTAAAAATTGTATTGTTAACACTTGAAAAGTGTCTTGTTACTTTCAATTTGTTCCACATCAAAAATAACTTGGAGTGAGTCAACACATGAGCAGACATGCATTTCTTGTCTGAATATGTTAACTGAACCACATAGAGCAATTATGGAAAAATATATCCAAAATAAATATGATGACTCTCTGTTTTAAAAAACCCAAAATGTAATTTTTGGAATTTATTAAGCTTTACCTTATTGTAACTAATTATCATGAATTTTCTTCCAGTAGTTTAGGAACATGCCCCAGGTATTCAATTGGGATAGCTTATTTTCAACAGAATCATTAAATATCAGTTGTCTAAAATGAGAAATCATTTTCTGAAAATCAGTTAGGGATATGAAAGAGGGATGAGGGCATATAACATTTATTTCACATTTACTGTGTGCAGAACTTGGTACTGTGCACTTTGATGCAGTACTTTGTTGAATTTTCACAACAATCCTTTGGTGCATCTCCTAGGTAGCTTATTGAACCTTGGCATAATCACATGCTTTGTAAGCAGTAAAGATGAGTGTTTAGCCTGTATCTATGTGGTTGCAAAGTGGTATTCTATTCACAAGACACTGCTTTTGTAAAAGGTCAGAATTTGAGCTTAACTTGAAACTACATCAGTGCAGAAACTTGAGATATAAACATGAGCATAATGACTTCCAAACTGCATGCATTCACTCAATAACAGGATTTCACAACAGAAAAACTAGTTTCTGGAGAAAATATAACTCCCCAAACTGGAAAGAGAGTAGCGGTTACCTAGAGTAAAAGTACTCTTCATTTCAGAAGCAACTTTTATGTATTAAATCATTCATTTGAAGAGTAATTCTCATATGGAGGCCCTCTAACAAATGCTAGGCGGCCTGGATTGGCAATAACATTGTGTAATATACATCAATACCCAGACTGACTGGGACTGAACTGCTGCCTCTGCTTTATGCCTCCAGCCCCAAGTGGATTCCTTACCTGAATCAAGCAGGCTTACAAAATAGTAAAAACCTGTGTTTCTTTAAAGTGCACTATGATTGCACATACAAACACACAAGTAGGGAAGTACAGCATGCTATGTTTCAATATGTTTGTTTTGTATACAAAGTTTTACTATTTAATCTGTGTCATGGTTTATGTCAGTGGCCCCCAAGCCTCATGCCTTTGCATTATGCATTTGTGATTGGTTCATTGTCTAGTGCTTTGCTTGGGGGTGTGAGTGTTACACTGGCCAAGGGGTGGAGCCAGGATGTGATGTAATGGCAGAAAGAAGGGATGTCTCTCTCTTATGCTGGTCCCCCATGCTGTTTGCAGTTGCCATGAACTGTGGCCCCGTCATGGCACCCTGCCTTGGAGCCAACTGAGTATAGACTAAAACCTCCAAAAACTGAAGAAATAAACCTTTCCTTTCCCAACTTTGGGCATCAGGTATTTTGTCTCAGAAATGAGTAAAAAATAACTAAGACAGAATTTGGTACCAGGAGTGGGGACATTGCTGTGACTATACCTGACCATGCTTTTTGAGAGGCTTTGGAAATGGCTTATGGGCAGAGTTTGGAAAGGTTTGGACTTGTCGCCTGGATACATAAAGCTGGTGCAGCTGAGGCTGTTCTGTAGAGCAGATTCTGGTCAGAGCTCAGGAGACCAAAAGGCTGATAGAAAGCCTGATAGTAAAGACCAGGCTTGCAAGGTTTCTGCTGGGAAGGACGACTGTATTGGTTGTTAGACTCCCTATGATGTGTGTTATGGCTTGGTAGAAAGTTTGTCTGCATTTTGCTCATGCCCAGAGACTTTGCCTGAGGGTAATGGACTGATTAATGGACTGATTAATCTGGCAAAGGAAATCTCAAGGCAGTCAAATGTTGAGGCTGTAGCATGGCTATTGTTGGGGACTTTGAGCCAGCTTTATGTTGCAAATCAAGAACAAAGAGCCCAGCAGGATAATTTAAAACACTGTCAGTTTGGCCAGAAGGAAAACTCCTGTAAAGCTGTGGATTGTAAAGATAATGCCGAGACTTGGATTGCTGAGAAGGAACAGAGAGATAAAAATGATGGCCACCAGGCATCCCAGAAAGCAGCGGGTTTTCACCCTTTGCAGCCTCCAAACTGCAAAGGTGAAAGAATTTTCTCAGATGAGAAAGCTTCAGAGCACCATGCTCCAGAATGGCACAGGAGGCCACATGAGTTTCCAGAATGGCGGCAGCCACGTGAGGTTCCAGAATGGCGGCAACATAGAAAAGCTTTTCTTCACAATCAGGTAAACAGAGCCCAGTGATCTAGGCAAATGACCCCTACAGTCAACAGAGAGTAAAGCTTGGCTGCTTCTCCAGCTGGCAGCAGACCTTGGTGGCATCCACATGATGCTGATTTTAGGTGCAAGGAAAATACACAAATCCTGAAGGTAAAAAGGCTTCCACCTTGATTGCAAAGGGCCTGGGAGGCCAAGCAGTGTGCCCCTGAGAGGGCAATATGTAAAGATGTAAGGGTAAAGCCAAAGGTGTAGTGGAGACCCCAAAAGTTTGGAAAAGCCAAAAACGTGGATCATCCAAGGAGAGCTACAAAAAGTGAGCAGACAGGGTTTAAGAAAAAAGCTGCAGGAGCCAAAATCCCTAAAAGTGCTGTGGGGGTGGAATTACCCAAGCCTTTTGGAGCTTACAACCAGATTGCTTCAAATGCTGAGCATAAAACTCTAAGACTTAATATTTGCCCTGCTGGATGTTGGACTTGCCTTGTTTCCAATCCTTTATATTCCCCCGTTTGTAACTTTTGGAATGGTAATGTTTATTTTGTGCCTTTGCATTTCAAAAATGTTTAACCTTGTTTCACTTGTATAGGGGGTTACAGTTAAGAGTTTGCCATTGATTTTGGAGGAGACTTGAGACTTAGACTTCTCAGCAATGCTAAAAACGTTAAGACTTTGACAACTGTTAGAGATGGACTAAATGTCTTTTGTATAAAGGTTGTACATGAGTCTTTGGGGCCAGGGGTAGAATGTCATGGTTTATGTCAGTGGCCCCCAAGCCTCATGCCTTTGCATTAGGCATTTGTGATTGGTTCATTGTCTAGTGCTTGGATTGGGGGTGTGAGTGCTACACCGGTTTAGGGGTGGAGCTGGGATGTGATGTAATGGCAGAAAGAAGGGGTGTCTCTCTCTTTTGCTGGTCCCCCATGCTGTTTGCAGCTGCCATGAACTGTGGCCCTGCCATGCCACCCTATCTTGGAGCCAACTGAGTATAAACTAAAACCTCCAAAAACTGTAAGAAATAAACCTTTCCTTTCCCTACTTTGGGCATCAGGTATTTTGTCTCAGCAATGAGTAAAAAGTAACTAAGACAATCTGTTAATATAAAGTCATCATTACTTTTCTTGGCTATATTCTATACGTTCATAAATATTTTCAAAGACATAAACATATTTTTTTTCTTTTTTTATGACAAAAAAGTAAAATAACAGAAGAATAGCAATAGTGAATACATTACATGCTGTTATTTAAGTAGTTGCTCAGGGTAAAAGATATGGGCATGAAAATTTCTCCAATCTGTATTAGTGCAAACCTTCCTTTTTAATGAAGTAAAGACAGTAATAATATAACTGAGGTGCACTTTTTACCTTTTCCTTATTGTCCTTTCTCCTTTCACCCATTCTAGTTCCTGTTTCCTCCTGCTAATCTCTGTTCATCGGAAAGAATATTTTGTGTTTCATTATCTCATTGATAAATTTTTATGCCTAAATGTTGTAATCTGAACAACTATTTTCAAGATAAAAATATGCAATACATTAACTAGTGTTAATTTTCTATTTTTTAGCTTCTGTACTGTTCATATATAATCTTTGTTTTTAAAATAAGTAAAAAACCAATTATTCTCATTTCATAGTATCTATTGCACATTTTAGACCTTATTTATTCTTTCAGTTACTCACACCAGGGGGACAAAATGATGTTTTCACATGACTCTGATTTATTTTACTAATGAGTATGGTCTCAAGTTACAATAATTTATCTACAAAAGTCCCAAGTTTATCCATCTTATGACTAAGTAGTAATGCATTATATATAAATAACACACCATTTTTATCCATTCATCAGTTTATGGGCCTTTAGGTTGTTTCCAGGACTTAGCTATTATAATTGTGCTGTTATAAACATGAGTGCTTATATAATAGCTGTGGTATGATGTTTTTAATTCTTCTGGGAAGATACTCAGGGGAAAGCTGGGTGGAATGAACCTTCTAATCCTAGCATTCTGAGGAATCTCCACGCTGATTTTCACAGTGATTGCACTAGTCTCCACTCCCACCAACAGGGGAGAAATGTTCCTTTTTCTCCACAGCCCACCCACATTAGCTATTGGTTGATTGCTTGATTAATACCATTCTTTCTAGAGTGAGATGAAATGTGTGCTGTTTTAATTTGCATCTCTTGCATGACCAATGATGCTGAAAATTTTTCATATATTTATTTGCCTTTTGCATGCCTTCATCTGAGAAGTATAATATTCATTTCAGATGTCAATGTGTGGATTGGGCTTTTGAATTTGGAGGTCTGATTTTTTTCAATTCTTTGTATGTTCTAAATAGAAGACTTTTAAGATAATTGGCTAATTTTTTTCCCAGCTGTGGATTGCCTTTTCACTCTGTTGTTAACTCTTTTGATGTGCAAAATGTATTTAATAATATAAGGTCACAGTTGTTGATTCTTTGGAGTGTTTCCCAAGCAATATGAGTTTTCTTCATGAATTCTCTGCCAACACTTACATCTTCAAGATTTCTGCCTAGTTTGTCTTCCAGTAGATTGAGTGTTTCTGTTTTAATATTTAAATCTTTGATCCATTTTGACTTTAGTTTAGTGCATGATGATAGATATGGGTCTGGTTTTAGTCTATGGTGTGTAGAGGGCCAATTTTTCCAACACCATTTATTAAAGAGTCTGTCTTTCCTCCAGTGAACATAGTTGACCTCTTTATCAAAGACAAAGTGGGTGAGTGTGTTCTGAGTTGTGTCTTAATCTTCTGATGTATTCCACTGTTTTTGAAGTCTGTTTTTGACCAGTGCCATGCTAATTCTATCACACTAGTTTTGCAGTACAATTTTACATCAGGAATTGTGATGCCTACTGCCTCGTCTTTGTTACCTAGAATTGCTTTTGCTATTCCATATCTGGTTTCAAATGAATATTAGAAATATTTTCTCTAATTCTAAAAGGTATATTAATGATATTTTGATCAGGATTAAATTGTATTAAATTTGTATAAAAATATTGGGAGTGTGGCCATTTTCACTATGTTGGCTCTTCTCTCTATTAGCAAAGAATGTTTTTCCATTTTCTGATGTCCTCTTCAACTTCTTTTTTCAGAGTACTATAATTTTCAATGTATGGATCTTTCACTTCTTTTATTAGACTGAATCTTAAGTAATCTTTTAAATGCTATTGTGAGGCATGTGGTTTCTCTAATTTTTCTCTCAGTGAGTTTGTCATTTGTGTACAGGAATGCTATTGACTTTGATCATTGACTTTGTGTCCAGCTGTGCTACTGAAATTGGTTATTAAATCTAGAATTCTTTTGTTGGAGTTTTTGGGGTCTTCTATCTAGAGTATTATGTCATCTGAGGATAATGATAATTTAACTTCTAACTTTTCTATTCTTATTCCTTTTATTCCTGTCCCTTGTCCAACTGCTCTAGCTATTGTTGCCAGAACTATATTGAATAGGAGTGGTGATGGTGGACATGCTTGTATTGTTTCTGATTTTAGAGCAAAAGCTGTCAGTTTTGTCCATTTAGAATGATGGGGGTTGTAGTTTTGTTGCAGATGTCTTTTATCAGCTTTAGGTAAAGACCATCTATTCTGACTTTCTGGTTTTTTTAAAATCATAAACAGGGTTGGACTTTGTCAAAAGCTCTGCATATGTTGAGAAGATCATGTGATATTTATCTTTGACTCTGTTGCTATGGTGTACTACATTTATTGATTTGCATATGTTGAACCATCCCTGCATTCCTTGGGATGAATCCCACTTGGTCTTGGTATTTAATCTTCTTGATGGTTTGTTACATTCTGTTTACTAGTCTCTTATTGAGGATTTTTGCATTTATGTTCATTAGTTCTCTTTTTTGGTTGGGTCTTTTTCTAGCTTTGGTGTCAGGGTAATGCTTGCTTCCATGAAGTTATGGAGTATTTTTTCCCTTTAAGTTTCATAGGAGAATTTGAAGAGCATTGGTATTATATTTTCTGTCAATTTCTTTTAGTATTCAGTATCAAATCCATCATGATCTGGAGTTTGTTTTTTCATATTTTTTAAATAACATTTTCAATTCCATTGACTAATTTGGTTATTTTGGATTTCTTATATCTTCTTGATTCAGCTTTGTAATTCATACATATCTATGAATTGTCCATTTCTTCTTTGTTTTTCATCTTTGAGAGTAACTATTTTCAAAGTAGATATTGATGATCTTCTGAAATTCCACAGCACCTATAGTGATTTCACTCTTTTCATTCCTCATTGTGTGCATTCATATTTTTTCTTTCACTTTTTGATAACATTGGCTAAGATTTTATAAATTTTATATGCTCTTTCAAAAAACCAAGTATTCAATTCATTAATTCTTTGTATTGTTAGCTTAATCTCAATTGCATTAATTTCTACTTTAATCTTTATAATTTCCTTCCTTCTGTAGGCTTTGGTTTGACTTGCTCTTCTTTTTCTGGAAGCTTGAAGAGCAACATTAGGTTGTTTATTTGTGTTTGTTTTGTTTCCCTGATGTGAGAATTCACCACTATATATTTCCCTCTTAGGACTGCTTTGATTATGTCCAACAAGTTCTGGTATATTGTTTCTGCATTTTTAATTTTTGAAATTGTTTTTTTTCCTTAATTCATCTATCATCCACTGTTCATTCAGAAGGGTGTTATTTAATTTCCATGTGTTTTAGCATTTTTGTGGTTTCCTTTTCTATTAATTTTCAACATCAATGAACTGTGGTCAGATAATATACATGGAATATTTTCAAACCTTTTGCATTTACTTATGCATGTTCTATGCACTAGCATATGGTCTATTTTATAGCATATCCCATATGCAGTTAAGAATGCATATTCTGATGTTTTGGGTTAGAATATTTTGTAAATCTCTACTGAGTGCTTTTGTTCAGGTTTAGTTCAGTTGACATTTCTTTGCTGATTTTGTGGTTAATCTCTCTATTTTTGACTGTGCGGTATTAAGGTCCTCCATTACATTTTCCTTATTACTCATTTGATTTCTCAATTCTAGTAATATTATCTTCAAGAGATCTTTTCTTTCATGATTGTTAACCATAGACCCTATCTTCAAAGTGTGAAATTTGTCTTCAGTTTTGTTCAAGCAGTTTTGCCATGTTTCAATGACATTTTTAATTTCCTAAATATCCATTTGAATTTGTTTCATGCATTCTATTTCTTTCCTGAATTGATCATCCACTACTTCTATCCTGTTATCTTCATATTTTTTAATCTACTAAAACTCTAGGTTTGCTGAGCAATTTCTTTACAAATATTGACATTTCTTTTTTACCTACATATTATTTCTGATCCAAATTCCTCAATAGCCTCATGAATTTGTTTCTTTACTTCAGATATTATCAATTCAAAAGTGTCATGCATGTGTCTTTCATTTTCCTCTATCTTGTTATTCCTGGACTTGTTTTGGGTGGGCTGGGGATCCAAGATTCCATTTTGCTTCTACATTTTGTCATTCTCGATTTAAAATTTTTGTTTTATTTTCTGTGTTCATCCTTGTAAGTTTCTGTAGTAGGTAGCTTTGTCACTAGTATCAAGGTCTTTCTAGGCAATCTTTGTTCTTCAGAGATGTCTTCTGTGTGTAGGGAATTGTTGGTATGTGTCTGTCCTAAGATTTTACATTTCCAATTAGTTTAGAGTAAGATGTTGTTATCTGTTTGACTCAATCCCCAGTCCTTTGGTTCTGGGATGTGGTGAGGATTTTACCTCAGAAAATTTCCCAGTATTATTAAAGAAGTGAGAACTACTGATTAAAATAGATATGACATCCTAGCTAAAGTAATATAGTTAACACCAACAATAGCATCAAGCATAGTTTAGAAACTGTCAAACTAGTAACTATTAATTTTGTACCTTTAGCCATAGAAGCAAGGTTTATAGTTACATGACAGAAATGATCATGAAATGGGAGTCTGCATTCAAAATGTTTACCCTTAGTAGAGTGGTTTTACCCTGTAATGGGGAAATTTAAGAAGGATAGTAAACAGAACAGAGACAACTGAAAAGAAATAAAGTAGAAGACAGACTAGAGGACGAAAGATGATCATGCAAGCTTTGGGAAACTGGAGAAGAGGGCAGAAAAGAAAGAATGAAGGAGTAAGCAAGGGATTATTGAATCTGACACAAAAATTAGAGCAACTATCCACTCATGTGAAAGCATAAAGTCTAAACAAGTAAACTGAAGAAAGAAGGAAAGAAGACCAAGAGACCAGAACAAATATATAAGGAAAAAAAATTGGAAAACAAACCAATGAAATAAAAAAATCAAAACAAAATTAAATTAGAAATAAAAATTACTCTGGTGTCCAGCAAGAGTCCAAAACTACTAGACGACACTGTCAAGCCTGTGGTAGAACTTGCGCTGGATTAGAGCATGATCCTTCCTCAAGATATGGGGGCTGGGTCCAGAGTCTTTAGCCTGTGCTTTCTATTTGTCCCTTTGCAGCCTCCCATTCCTTTCCCTGTTTCTGTTGGTGACATCTCTCTCCCAGTTGCTGTGCTGTTTTCAGACAGAGACAAGGACTCGTTACAGTCCTGTGCACCTTTGGCTCCTCCTGATCCTTCCTTGCTCACCCTTCTGTGTGCCTCTCCCTCTGGCAAGTCTCTGTCCTCTCAGGTCGCTTTTTGAAGGAAAGGCTGGGAAGCCATGATGTGATCTGATCCTCTGCTCCAGCTGTTGCAGTCCAAGGCTGCTCAGTCCTAATTCCTACTCTTCTCCTGAGGTGGTGCACTAACTTCCCATTTGTTGCTTTCTAAGTTCCACTGTTACCATCAACTGCCTCTGCTATAGTCTGTAACTTCCTCAGGCAACATGGGGTTGTGCTGTGGGTGCATTTGTGCTTCAGCCTCCTGCAGTGTGGGGACAATACCGGGGCTGCACAGTCCTGAGGTGCAAAGCTGTTTAATTACCCATGCCTCTTTAACCATAGGTCATAGGGGAGGGGTTTGCTTTTCCATTTATGATGCACCCCTGTCATCTTTAGTCTTGTTCCTGGTGGTTCCCATGAGTGCTCTATGTTTTAGTTGCGTTTCTGTTGAGTAGCTCTAAACGTGGTTTCTCCTCTATTCAGTTATATTGTCCCCTCCAGTCACAAATATGTACTTTATTAGTATGTTTTCTTATCAAGATATTTTTTCATTTATTCAATTTTCAGATGCTTTTATTTAGAAACAGCGCATGTGAAAGACTGGGAAAATTCAGTGAAAAAAACAGAAAAACCTCTTTTCCTGGTGGAACTTGGGAAATACAGGATTGTTAGTCAGGCTGAGTTAGAATAGTAATTTTCCTGGGTGATAAGTGGTTGAGAAGTGTGCAGTCCCTGAGCAGAGAGCATTCTAGTGATAGGTATGGAATTACAAATGGTAAAAACAACTCAAATCTTGCCCACAGCCCTGTATGTGAACTCATTTGTTTTTATATTATGCTGTTTATTCTTGTCCTAAATTTATCACAGGTGAAGTCATAAAGGGTGGCACTATCCACAGAAAGCACAAGCATGCCTGATGCATTTTGGAATGATAGTGGGCCAGTTTGCTTGCCAGCACCATCTGCTTTCTAGTTCTTTAACTCATTTAATCATTTTTGTTTATATCAAAATGTCAAAATATTTTGAATCAAGGTATAAGTAATATATTGCAAAACAGTATTTGAATTTTTGGTTCAAGACATTGTTGTTTTAACATGTTGTATGCATTTTCCAATGTAGGAAATGAGACTGACATATTTAACTGTCCTAACGTTGGTTCCAGCAGCCAAGCAGAAGGGTACTGGCTCAAACTGCAACACGCTGGCTCAAAATCTTTTGCTCTTCAAATTACTTTAAATAAAGATTTCCTGTTAAACTTCAGCTAGAGTCATTATTATTTTTTGGTATTTTTTAAGGAGTACATTTGGTCTTCAAAAACTGTTCCAAGTATATTTAAGAGGGTGGGGGCAGTAAAACAGATGGTGCCTTCTTCATAACTTCATAGCTTTTTAAATGATGTCAAAGGTATCAAGAGGGAATACAAAGTATGTTCCATATCCATATAAAGCATTCAATGTTGAGAAATTTCATACTGTTTCATTTTGAACTTCTAAGTCCCTAAATATTACATATCAGAAAGTTTATAGGTGTCAATCTAGATGACAATATTCTTTTTAGCTAGTTAGAATGGCAGAATTAATACATTTGTAATTATATTCTTGAGACACATCCAAAAGAGAACACATTTTCTTAAACTTAAAAGAAACTGAAAAAAGTCCAAAAGAAAAAATATCATCTTTTTTCCATGTTAATTATTTTATGATTAGGATAGTATTGGGTGCAGCTTTTGCAGCATTGCCTTTACTACATGTGGATTTCCCAACCTTTCTCTCACATATGTCAGTTGACGTGCTCTTCGTATGAAGGAGGAAGACCCAACTCCAAAAGCATTGATTCAACTCAACTCTGAACAGTACAATGAAGAAATGAATTACATCTCTTGATAAACACCACACCATTTTGTAGCTTCAAAATTGGTTAAGTAATTAGGAGCAATGTTTCTTTTGTTAATCCCTGCATTTCTTTCTTGAGATGTTAGCTTACTCTTTTCATGGTAGTAAAGTGGGTGCCACAGCTTCATACACTACACGTCAAGCAGTGAGAACATCCTCTCCCCCGCCTCTCTTTCATTACACAACACATGTATATTATAAAAAAGCAGATGATGATATTAGAAATTAACTTTCCTTTCATCTTCAGTTTTCATTTTGATCAGTAGTGTTTGCAGCACATAATGATAACATTCTTCTTGGGGAGTCAGGACATGTGCACAACACATTTGAATTCTTTATTCATTCCCTTCCCCTCCTCTCTCTCCATATTTTGGTCCTTTTCTCTCTTGCAAAAGATCCATGTTCCTATTTCTTTTTATATACCTTTCATTTTGCTTTTTATTTATATTTTGGATTTGCCACATAAGAAAAACCAGTGACATTTAAGCTTGTGTGTCTGACTTACTTCGCTTAACATTATGGTCTCAACATACATCCATTTTCCTTCAAATGACTCAAGTTTATCTTTCTTTTTAGCAGAATAGTTCTCCATTGTGTGTAAATATCACATTTTATTTATCCATCTGTTGATGGGCCTATGGGTTAATTTCAAGATTTAGCTTCCATGAATTGTGCTGCTATAAACATGTGTATGCAAGTATCACAGTAATATGATATGTAACTCTTTTGGGAAGATACCAGAAGGGGAATAGCTGGGTTTTTAAAAAATTTTATTTAAAGAAAAAAAAAACAGCAAAAAGGGTAGCAACAATACAGAATTCCAAAGGAAAAAAAGACAGGAAAAACAAACAGTAAGAGATCACTTCTTGATAAATTATATATTGTGATCCTGGAAATAGTTGTTCAAGTTACAAAATTAAAGCTTACAAAGTAGACATTCAATCAGTGAGACTGCAAACAGTTCTGCTCAACGATCTAACAAAAACTTCACTAATGAGGATAGTCTCAAGTTGTCTCCATTTCCCTGTGAAGGCCTCAAAATCATCCTTTTTTATAGCTGACTAATGCTCTATTGTATAAAAATACTACAACTTTTTCATCCACTCTGCAAGAGTCACTTTCATCCACTCTGCAAGATGGTCATCTTGATTGTTTCCAAGATTTAGCTATCACAAATTGTGCTGCTACTAATATGGGTACACACATATCACTGTGATATGACCTTTTCAGTTTTTCTGGGAAAATACCCAGAAGGTGAATAGCTGGGTTGAATGGAGCTTCCAATCCTAGCCCTCTGAGAATTCTCCATACTGATTTCCATAGTGGTTTCACCAGCCTCCACTCCCACCAACAGTGGAGCAGTGTTCATTTTTCCCCACAGCCTCACCAACATTTGTTATCAGTTGATTTCTTGATGGCAGCTGGGAATAGCTGTTTCAACACACACACACACACACACACACACACACACACACACACACACACACAATTTATAGCCAAAAAGGATATAAAATATATAAATGGGCTCATCTTACAAAGTCTACTTTCATTTTGTTGCTTTCCAAAAAATAAGAAATCATTATTTATAAGACCATATTTCTGTTTTTCTTTCTCTTAAACTTCATATCAGTTAAATAACATAACATGGATTTTCTTTTTTAATCTTATTTCTTTTTTCTCAACATAATAACTTTAATTTGTCTTGTACATAAAATTATTATACTTCTTTATATTGCTAAGTAGCACTCTACATTGTATGAAAATGTGATAATTTAGTGTTTCTTTATCTGTTGGCTCTTAGGGTTGTTTCCAACTGAAATTGTAAAAATATATTATAAAATATTATATGTTATGTGCTATACTGAATTCTATAAAAATAGATTTTTATTTTCTTGTTTAAATAGCAAAATGTTCAAATACTAGGTAACATATAAGAGTAAATTTATAACACATAAAGGGCCAAATTAATTCCCAAATTGAATTTGTTATTTGGAAATCTAACCAGTACTGTATGATGATTTTCGGGTGCTCAAATGTTAGCAGATTTTGTTGTAGCTATTACTTTTAATTATTACTAGTCTCAAGTCTTTGAAATTATATCTTAGTGTACCTTTTAATTTTAAATACTCTAATGATTAATAGTACTGATCAATATTTTATGAACTTAGCTATTAAGTATATTTTCGGAGTTTCTGTTTTCTGCAGAATTTATTGAGTTTTAAATTATTGAGTTATATGAGTTTTTTAAAAATACATTTTACAGAACTGTTTAACTACCAGTCTTTCATCAGACATTTGTGCAATGAGTCATTTCTCCCAGGATGTGCTTTGAGTTTTCATTTCTTTAACAGTGTCTTCTGTGGAACATACTTTTAAATTATGAAGTACAATTTAGTGTGTTTTTCTTTTTATTTTGTAGCTTTCTATTTTCTGTCTGGGCAATCTTGCCTATCATAAGGCAACGAATACATTTTCAGAACTATACTTTCTTTTAGTAGTGTTATATTGAGCTTTGAGAGTTAGATCTATGACCATCAGAATGAATATATTTATATGTAAGTAAGTTAGAGGTCAGGATTTAATACTTCAATTGATTCTACATCATTTGTTGAAAATTTCATTTTGCAGTCATTTCAATGACATTTTTGTCAAAATTAAATGCCTATACCATATGTTGTTTTTTTTTGTACTTTTTGGTTTCAATAGTTTATTTGTCAATAAACAAACGTGGATCAACTCTGTATTGTTTAAATAACCATAAATTAAAATGTTTTTTCTTCTATATAAAGTTATATTTTTCTATGGGTAATACTGTTCACTTCCTTATTTCAAAAACCAATTGTCTATTTAAATGAAGAAATTTTCTGCAACTTCTTTTGATATTGCATGGCTGTGTGGATCAATTCCAAAATGCCCCATTGCTCTAGTGACCCACTCCCTTGTGTGGCTGCCACATCTTGAGTGTGTGTCAGTAAGATTAATGAATAAAGGATTTTAATAGTTTAATTATTTTGTGTGTCAAAAGTGAAGATATTTTGAAGAAATTAAGTACCCTACTCCACTGAGTTTCAGTTAATCAAAATGAAGATTATCCCAAGTGGATTTACTCATCTGTTCAGCACTTTAAAAGAGGAACTAGAAAGGTCAAATAGATTTTTCCCCTATCATGAATTAAAGAGGCAACATCATGGTATGTCAGGACATGAATCTGCCAACATCCACAGGATTGTAGATAAAGATTCCTAGCCTCAGATGAGACAATAGCCTTGCCTGGCACATTGATTGCACTTTCTGCATCCTTTTGACAGTATGAGCAGCAGATTCAGTTAGACCACACCTGGACACTGATTCATAGAATTGGGAGAATGCGCGTTCACTGTTCTAAGCTGCTGTCTTACTTACTCTTCTCTCGTTGCTGAGACAAAATATCCGACACCCAAAGTTAAAGAGGAAAGGTTTATTTAGCTCAGTTTGTAGAGATTTCAGTTTATAATCAGTTGGCTCCAAGGCAGGGTGACATATGACAGAGGGTAATAGTTCATGGCAGTGGCAGACAGGAAAACCAGTAAGTAAGCCAGCAAGTGAGAGAGAGAGAGAGGGAGAGTGGGAGAGGGAGAGAGACAAAGTCTCTTTCTGTCCCTTATATTGTATGCAGGCTACCTGCCCTCAGAGGGCTGTAGCACTCATATCCTTAATCCCAGCTTTGGACCATAAAGTGATCATAAGCTCCACATTCAATCACTTCTGAAAAGTCTGCCGCCAATGCATGAGACTTTGGAGGGACATCTAAACACAAACCATAGAATTGGCTACACAAAAATACAGAATGATTGTCAGGAATATTAAAATGTTAATAACTAGTCAAGAAGGCAAGATCAGTGAAACTACAGCCCACATCAGCAGTGAGAGTTAAAATTGAAAAATGGGATTTGCAAACCTATTCCTGGAGGTTTCTGTTTCACACTAAGAGACTGAGTCATTGGATCTGGACAAAGAAGTTATTTTCTTTGGAAAATGTGTAGCACTGCCAGTTAGCTGTATACCTAATACTAGTTACCATCTTTGATTATACAGATCAAAGTATCAAAATATTAATTTAATTAAATACAATTACTTTTTTTATCTTTTTAACATTTTTGCAGTGGCTAATTTTATGCTACAACAGTGGGGTTGCACTATTATGGCAGAGATTATACGATTTACAAAAGTACAACTATTCCTGATCTGACCTTTATGAAAAAAGGTTTTCAGAGCTTTGGTTTAAAATTGAAATACACATATAACAACAAAAGAGAATAATTTTCAGTTTTCACTATATCAAACTGGTGTAAGAGATCTAGCAGCGGTAGCAAGCAAATCATAAACTAAAACACAAGAAATCCGTGTGAGCTATCATTTGAAGTAAATAATGAACATATGGAAATTCTTTTTAATTATCTGACAATAGTATTGTTTAAACTTTGGATATGTCTGACATGGCACGATTATGAATATGACTAGTGAATACTGTTTCTCCAGATGGAAAATAATTAAAAAACAACAATATAAAAATAATTTATGGAGGTAAAATTCAAGAAAATAAAAGAGGACATAAGAAATCCAGTAAACATCACTCTACTCCACAAGAGTCTTCTTTCACCTGATGCAGAAGAATGGCTTAGGGAATTTTCTTGGATGAGGATGTGAAAATTGTTTGCTTTGTTTAAAAGAAAACTGTGATGTTTTCACAAATAAGAACTAAGTGACTTAATTTTCTCACTAAGAGCAAAATTACAAGTTAGGATCCGCAGCCAAGTTTCATGGCACAGATATTTATATTAGATCTCAAACAGACAAATACAGAAGGCAGATAACCTGATCCAGGAAATAATGTTATTCATACGTAAAACAGAAAAGATAGGACCTTAAGTAAAAACTTACAGCTTTTTGGTTTGAACTTTCAATTCTTATATCAGAGTGAAAGGTAAGAAAAAAGGGTTGTCATTTCTTTCCAGAAAAGGACATTTAAAATAATTCCTTCTTCTAGTATAAGTAGCCACATTAGTCTTATTTTGTTACCATAACAAAATACTGAAGCCCTGCATTTTACCAGAAGTTTAGATAGTTTACAGTTACAGAGGTTGAAGAGCACTGTGTCTTCAAGGACTGAGCTGTAGTAAATCGTCTCTGAGCAACATCGCATCACGCGGGATGGTAATGGCTGGTTCATATGCGGAGCAAATGATCATGTCAGCAGGCTGACTTTAGGAAAGAAGCCTTTGGCAGAATAACCAAGTGGTTGCATGAAAATCTCTCTGCACCCTCATTAAGAGCAGCACCCTCAGTTGATGTAAGAATCTCCCTCTGGTCTCATCTCTTAGAAATTCCACCCATCTTCCACCCGCGCAGTGTGAGCCAACTCTCAAATTTATAAACCTTTGGGGGACACTAAAGACATATCCAATCACAGTAGTATCTCAGCAAAGGATTTGAGCAGTGACATGCCAGGAGTAACACTGTTCTTTAATAGTCATCTGAGGAAAAGGGGATAAAAAACAAAATCAGCACATTTATTTATGAGCTTAATATCCGAAATTCAACTCTGTTTATCACAGGAATTAAGAAGCATTCTAATTATACCCAAATATGTATCACAGGAGTTTTGATTGGAATTACATGACATTCTTGATTACTTTATAGGAAATGTATACTAATTCAGCATCAAGTTCATTATAAGAATGATATATAACCCTACAGTAGTAGAATTTCTTTTGGGTAAAATATCATTTTAATCATATTCATACTTACATTCAATTTTATAATTAGTTTAGAGTTATTTTCATTTTATAACATTTATTATCAGTATTACTCAAAATATGAAGTTTTATATTTATCATATATTATCTTTTACTTATCATAAGTGTGTTTGTAAATTATATAATCACCAATAAATTGAAATAAGAAGTATAACACATAAAAGTAGTTTTATAATTTTAGATTTTACTATGCGTACTCATAGTGTTGCCCTTTCCTTTTGTATCAGACTCTAAATATGGCAATGCCTTGGCACACTGATAAACTATGTTCTTGATTCTTTGCATTCCCATATGAATTCAAGGTTCATTTATTAGTTTCTTGACAAAGTAGCTATGAAGTTTTAAATAGTGTCTTTGCCCTGTAGATCAATTTGGGGAAAATCAAAATTTTGCTTTCTTCCTTTCTATGAGCACAAAAAGGTTTTCACTTTATTTCGGTCTTTGTGACTTTCTTTCAGCAATGTTTTATTCCCTCAGAGATGGCTACTAAGTAAATGGTGAAACAAAAGGACAAATATGTACATGCAAAGCCTACTCATACTTAGTGATTTCTCAATTCTTGTCTCTTCCCCACTACTCTTTTGGTATCATGTTTTTGTCTTCAGTTAATCTTAATTGCCAACTTACTGAGTTAAGAGACTCCCGGATAGGTGATTGGATCATGGGACACTATATTCATCAGTGGATTAATCCGCTTAGTAGCTGAATATGCCACCATGGGGTGGGGCCTAGGAGGAAGAGGAGGAGAGTTGCTCTGTGCATGCCTTTGGAGAAGTAGTCTTGCTGGCTCTTCCTCTGCACTGTTTCACAACCCCCATGAAATGAACGGCTTTGCCTTCCCACATGCTTCCACCACATTTTGGCTTTGACTATGAAACAGAACCTCTGAAATCATAAGCCAAATAAGTCCTGTCCTATTTTAATTTGTATATCTCAGGCTTTTTATCTCAGCAATAGAAAAGCTGACCAGTACACATTTCAAATCTTTGGCTTAGTTCTCTTTTTTATCTGAAAATATTTTTTCTTCAAGTCTATCATTTGGGGCTGGGGATTTAGCTCAGTGGCTTAAGTGCCTGCCTAGCAAGCACAAGGTCGTGAGTTCAATCCCCAGTACAAAAAAAAAAAAGAAAAGAAAAAAAAAAAGAAAAAAGAAAAAAAAGTCTATCATTTGGTTTTTTTCATCTTCAAATTACTATAATATATAGTTTTATTCTCCTCCTGCTCATTTATAATCTTTTTTATGAGATCTTATCAAAACCTATGCTCACTTTCTTGATGGACACTTTATCTCTTCTGAGTTCAGCTTTATAAAAATGTTTGTACTCTTTGCCATTAAATATTCTCTATCAGCACGTTCATATACTCATTAAATAAAATATTTTAGAACAATTTTTGATTAATGGTTTGTGTATGTGATGACTGGCAAAAATGTACTGTATTTACACACAAATGTTTTGCACGCTCTGTGCCATGAAGTCAATTTAAGAACTAATAACAGCTGTCCTGAAAACTACTATTGCTTCTTTCATTCTTTCTATTCTATAATTTGCTGTACTATGTCCTACAGTTTGGCTCTTAAATGTTACACACAGACATACGTGTTAATCTTAGTCTCTTGGGTGTTGTTGCCGAGAGGTGATGGGAAGTTAAAGAAGTAAGGTCTAATGTAGGGTCTTCATGTCTTTGTGACCATATTTTTGAGTGGAATTATGAGATCTCAATGCATACCTCATTCTATTTTACTTTCTAACCATTAGGTGAGTGTTTTTGTACCTTGGAATGATCCCTCAAATCTTTGCTGCTGATCAGACCTAATAGGTTCATCAATGCATAGACTAGAATCTCTGAAGCCTAACATAAGGTAACCTTTTATCTTTTTAATTGATCATCTTATCTATTTATTAGTGATGAAAGCTAAAAAGCCATCTGTGATTTTATTCTAATGCCATTTTTCAGTCATACAAAAAGGTGGCAATAATAAAAGTAGTGTTGTCTGTATATCTTATCTCCAACTCACAAAAGACTCTATTGTATTGACTATATTTATTTTAATTTTATATTTGGAAAAAAGTAGTTAAACAAGATTGAGTCTACTGTGTTCCTTTCATTCCTTTATATCTTTGTATCTGTTTTCCAAGACATAAAATTACCTGAAAGTTGATGTGCATCTACAGCTGGTGTTGTGTTTATTTTTAGGTTATCTGCTATTACTTTTGTCTATCTGTATCCATCTATAAGTATATAGTATTTTGCATTTCTTAGTATTTAATTAAAAAGCACAGGTTGAATTAATAAAATTTAGCTTTATGCTCAAGTCTTACAGAAATTTATCATATTCATGTGAAAGTATGTACCTAAATTCATGTAGCTAAATTCAGTTTAACTATACAGTATAAATTTATGATTCTAACCATTGTTTCAGTGAAATGTATACATTATTGCCTGGTTGTGCAATTAAATTCTAACTTTCTTGTTTGACATAACTTGATTTTCAGAGAAATCCTAAAAATGGAATTGGCAGGGTATTTACATATCTTTCTCTAAGAAATTGCAATATTAACACTTTACCTAACCATGATATAACAATCAAAACCAAAGAATTAACATTATCACAGTCAGTATACTACAATATTTCTTCAAAATCCTACAGTAATTTTACTATACTTCTTTATATTTTCCAAAATTTATTCTAGAATTTCTTATTCCATTGTTTTCATGTCTCTTTCACTTCCTACTCTGTGATGATTCCTCAGTCTTCTTTTCTACCTTTCATGATATTGAAACTTTAAATCATTGGCTAGCTATTTTGTAGGATATCCCACAATTCAGTTTTTTGTGTGATGTTTCCTCATAACTAAATTGAGATTTTGCTTTTTTGGCAAAAAATCCCACTGAAGAGCTCTGCCTTTCTTGTGTCTTATACAAATTTATATGGAGAGGTTTATGACAATTTTTCTTATTTATCATGATGTTACCATGATCTCTTGCTTAATGTAGTATTTGCCAAATTTCTCAACAGGAAAATAATTTATTAGAGGGGACAATTTAAGACTATATAAACATCAAATATATCATCAAAGTTGCATTCACTAATTTTATGATAGAAAGACCCTATCTCATTGAAACAAAAAAAACAAAATGATATAAACAAAACAAAAGCAAATTTAAGATCTTTTATAGTTTTTCTTTTTATGCCTTATTAATAGTAACTTGGTCAAATAGTTCCCTGTAGAGGAAATGAACTATGAAAAAAGGAGACTTCGGTGTTAGGTAAAAAGCTTCTCACTAAAAACCAGAGTTGTAGCAGCACAAATTGCTTATCCAATCTGAAATAGACAACCAATAGTCTCTTCCATAATTATTAGTATTTTTAATAATTATGTAACTATTCTACACTATAACACCCCCAAGTATGATCATAATTACAGCAGGTATATGTTTCACTCATGATTTTCTAGACTGTGATTGGTTGAGAAGTCCTGATGAGGCTATTTCCCAAACACTGTAAATCATCTTGAAAATCACCTAGATACCGCTGCTTCTAGTTAAATTTCCTGTCTGTGTTCTCTAGTCCTCCATCTTGACCTTTGAATCTTTCACATGTCAGGCTCAGCCTTTATGTAGGGAGCAGTGGTGTTCAAAGGCATCTGAGCCTGTGCTTAGTATGGATCATCACTTTCCCCTCACAGATTTTGATGATCCATACCACAAGGTCACACCAGAATCAATGGATAGAAAACAAAGTCCACCTATTTATGTGAGGCACTACAAAGTCACATTGATAATGAATGAAAATTGATAGTTGCAGCCATTCTAACAGTCTACTACATTTACACAATGTGGAAAATTGTGCATTACATGTCTTGTGTCCCAAATTGGCTTTCAACTGGTTAACTTCATTAAGTTTATTTAAAAGTAATCTACTATCTACCTCATCCTCCCCAAAATACTGATACTAAAGTTGAAAAATTATACGTTTGGTTGTTTATTTGTATGTATGTATGTTATGAGAGTTTTTACTGAACATAAGGAGAAAGAAAATGGCTCCTGCATTGCCACAAAGGATCTCAAATGGGATGCCTGCATGACCTCTCAATTTATAATTTTTTTATAGGCAAGAAGAGTAGAAGGATTGTTTAATCATTTAGTGGTCACCTATCACAGGTGACTCTGTGGATTTACATTGACCAATTGGAATTTAGGCTCTCTAGCCCTGTTCTCTCACATAGTGTTTACAGTCAACTGGGATCTTAGGAAAAACTAATCATTTTACATTATAATGACCTCAGAAATCCTAAGGAGGGGATGAGCTTCATTTTTCATTAGAGGAAAGTCACTGTATCTTGTTTCTCAAAATTCAGGAGCGCAGTAGGTGGTGGTGCCTCTCTTCAAGAGGAATGGCCTGCTTTCCATCTTGCCTGAGAACCATTCATCACTGGTTAGAGTCCTACTTCACTATCCGGGCTTAGTTTTGCATCAGTGCAGCTGGTCATCTCACTCTGTCTCAGGTCCTTCCACTAGCTAACTGCCTTACTTATAAGCTAACTAAATACTGTAAATTATTTTCTACCTTTCCTCCTTCCAAAAAAGTATCCTTAACTGCTGTTAAAGGAGAATGGGGGAAGACTGAATCTAGCTGATTCTTGCTTAAAAGGATTCATGTTGGCAGACAGCAGTGCGGGACCTTCTCCAGAGAGGTAACCTAAAAAGCCTAGGACAGAAGTCACGTTGGGGTTTAGTGTTATGGAGTCTCTTCATAGGATCAGTCTAGTAACTTCAGTAAAAAGAGGTTGGCACTATCATTATTGGCTCTATTAGCATGCTCATTTGGACTTTCACAGCTTATGTGAGAAGAAATAAATTTTATAAAAAAGTTAAGAATGCATGGCCCAAACATAAGAACCAGAATGAAAGACAAATTGGAGAAGTCACCAAAGATTGACACTTTGTAAGGGATTGGAATAAGGATCATAGCCAGCTGGTTCTCATGTATTTATAGAATACTATATATATATATATATATATATATATATATATATATATATATTCATGTAAATAACAGAATGTTCTGCTTTATATTGTTTAGTAACTTGCAAAAATGACATTCTGCTGTCAAACTATATACATTTATATACATACATATAAATAATTGTGTATATTATGAATGTTATGTTGCATATCCACACACACTCATATGTACAAACATATGACTGATTCAACTCTGAACTGTAGCCACTTTCCTGGGATAGAAGCTTAGAGGAGAGAAAACATTAATTGTTCCTTAAGAAAGGATAATATAATAATGGAAAGCAAAATACATAAGTTTTTACAGCAGAATTGCAAATTATGCAAATTGTGAATCATTATGATTTTAAAACTCTTGTTTTATTAGATTACATCCATACAAGCTATTACAATAATCCTCTAGAAAAAATAGGAAACAACAAAAATGATCAGGTACAGAATTACTGCTTTTGGGTCAACTAAAGCTCAAGTTAAAACTCCTAGCAGACATATAGCCAACAGTGTCTGAAAAATATAATTTAAAATTAATCAAATGGCTTTAGTGACATTTAAAATGTCATATTGAACAAGCTCAAGGAAAGTGGTGATTAGCTGGCAGAGTAGATGCCTAATGACTCAATCAGTATCCTAGGATATTTGTCTTTTAAAGCATAAATCTTTTAAGCACTGTCAAAGAATCATGAGGCACTTTTACTCTGCTTTAATTGGCTGTGCAGATCGTATATTTCAGAGATGAAGAGATCTAGGAAGACTCAAAAAGTCATTTAGCAGGGAAGGTCATATCTTCACACACCCCATAGGGATTTTCCAATACAAAGATACTGTTCTCCACTGTCCTCTTTTCTATGAATTTTCTTTTTCTCTTCCCTTTGCTCTTCATTACAGTATTTAGTGACTTTGGTCTACTGTGCAGACTTCACATACAGCACACTTCAGAAAACTGAAGAGGCGGCAACACCAATGATGAGTTTGATAGGGAGAAAGTCAATGACATTATTCCTTCCTGTCATTAATGATAAAACAATAACAAAAGAGATAAACTTAGAGTTCTCAACTCATTTTAGAATGACTTTCAGAGGACATTAGTTGCTCATGAGAATTGTACTTAGGCTTCTGATGTTGTTAGACTGCTTAGTTTGATTAAATACACTGGTTTTGTGGCCATTTTCTAAAACTGCTTTATCAATTTATAATCTCTGATGAATTTACACTGTTAAATATGTGGTTGCATATCCATTTTTGTGGCCTTTTTAGGGCTACCGGGGGACTGGCAAGGGACAATGGAGAGAAGACTCTGGAGACCAGGCTGATGGCGCAGATCTGATTTTATTATGGAAGTGTAGGAGTATATATAAGGCTGAGGGAGGAGGGCAGAAGTGAGCTTAGAGAAAGGTGGAAAAGAGCTTAGAGAAGGCAGGGGTGCACTGTGGGGTGGGCTCTGAGCAGGGCGGCCCTGGCAGGGATGCTCTACTTGGTGTGCCAAGGAGTGGGGAGTCTGAGTGTGCTCAGACTCTCTCTTCTACCAGGGTGGCCAGCCAGACCTCAGGACCTCGACCTCCCACAGATTCCCCCTCTTTTTTTATTAATGTCAATTGTATGGAGGCCATCATGGCTTGTTGAGAATGTAAGGTTTGGAAGACGGTCGGCAGGGTTGCCAGGCAATTTTATATAAATCAGCTGGGATCCTTCATGGAAGGTACCTGTAAGGGGAGAGAGAGGGAACAGCAGTAAGCAGGTTAGGGTCTTTGAAGCAAGAGAAGGTGTCAAGAGTAGCATTATCTGTAGATTTACATTTACTCACAGGGAACCAGAGTGTAGCCTGCATGAACGGTTGGGGCCTTATAGTGTTTAAAGAAGGGAAGTCTGCTGAAACATTGCATATGAGGGTGAGGCAGACATTGTCCAAAGCGCTGATGGGGTTTTCTGAAGCATTGATGGGGTTAGCCTGAAAAGTCAAGGGGTTAGGAATCTCGGGTGGAAGGTCCAGTCCATGAATGGTACCTGTTGTGGAGAGAAGTGAGGATCACAGGGCAAGCCAACGGTACAGTTAGACAGAAAGAAACAAGGGAAGGTGGGAGCATCAGATGGGACAATCAATAGGCCAGTTGGGTGGCGAACAGCAGCCCAGACAGACCTGTTGAGCCGCTGCAGAATTTAAGGTGAGAAGTGCACATGTCATGATGAAGAGCTTTGAGGGTGTTTGTTTTTCATGGGGTAAAGCACGTTGTGCCTGGTCACAGAGGCCTTTAATATCACCCCAGGTGACAGATGGAAACCGATGAGGGCAGGGACATCGTCATAGGTGTATGGGCCCACCTCCTGGGCCTCTCTTGGCATCCTCACTGGTCAGGCATTGCATCTCTCTGGTGGGTGGCCGGCTGGACATCATGGGTGGGGACCTACTGCGGATAAGGTGCTATTTCTGGAAAGACACAAGCAAATCCCTGCCTTGGGTTAGTAACGAAGTGGGAGTTTGCCATTGTTGTGTTATGGGGTCCCTCCAACGAACAAGGGGAAGGAAGGTAGGAGGAGCTAAGAGAGGTCCCCAACGTTTGTGAATAGGGGAAAGGCCCTTGTCATTGAAAGTTAGATTTATCGTGATAAGGGCCTTCATAATTAGTTCATCTGGTGTGCCTCAAGGATACAGTTCCCCCTCCTTTTTTAGTAGAGTTTTTAAGGTTTGATGGGTTCTTTCCACAATAGCTTGTCCCTGAGGAATTGTAAGGAATACCGTGGTGTAAGGTGATATTATATTTAGTGCATGCTTATTTAAAGGTCTCACTGGTGTAGCACGGCCCATTATATCTTTTTAAGTCCTAAGGTACTCCTAGCATGAAGCTCGCCTTTTCTAATGCCCTTGTGGCATTTTTTAGCAGTTTCACCAGTCATTGCTATCGCCATAGTAGCCCCACAGAAGGTGTCTTTAACTACATGAATATATTTTAATTTGCCAAATGAGTTGTAATGAGTAACATCCATTTGCCAGTGTGCATTTGGACAGAAGCCTCGGGGGTTGACTCCCTGAGGTTGTAAGGGTCCCAGTGGTAGGAAAGGCTCACAGGTGGCACAGCTTTGTACTAGGTGTTTGCCCGTGGGTTCGGGAACGTCCGGGAGGAGTTGTTGTATAGCCTTCGAGGATAAGTGAAATCTGGAGTGAAGTGTTTTAGCTTGAGTAATGGGGTCAGTTAGGGCCGCTTGTATAGCTTGTATGGAGACTAAAGTGTCAGCAGCCTGATTTCCTTGGGCTAATTGGCCTGGGAGACCACTATGGGAGTGAATGTGTTGGATGTACCAAGGATGTGTATGATGTTGGAGAATATGTTGTAGGTTTTTAGCACTTTGTCTAGCAAAGTGTTTTTTTGTTTTTAAGATAGCATGAGGGACAATGTGACAACTTTGGACAACATAATGGCTATCAGCAAATATATTGACTGAACAGTCTGGGAGGTGCTGTAACACTTGGATGATGGGCTAAGAGCTCTGCCAGTTGGACCGAATAAGAATGTTTGGTGACCCATACCTGGGGATTATGATAGTCATTATGGTGATGTATGATGCATGTATATGCTGTCTTGGAGGCATCCATGAAAGCAACCCTGCTATAGGAAACAGGTGTAGAAGATGGGAAGTGACATGGTTTCATAAGAGGGAGCTGTATGAGCCCTTGGAGGAGGGGGTCTGAGGGATAGTGGTTGGAGAGTTGCCCAGGAAAGCCTAAAAGAAGTGCTTGAAGATCATAATTGTTGAAGAGTTGTGCTTCTATCTGTTTTTGGCTAAGGAGGAGGATGATAGTATCAGGTTCATAGCCATAGTTTTGTATAGCCAGTTTTTATAGCTGAATCCCAATTTGGCAAGTAGCAGTGAGTAAAGGAGTAATTTTGGACAAGGAGGTGTAGGCAAGATGGGCCCACAGGAGGAGGCCTTTTTGGCAGAGAACCCCTAGGGGCATAGTAGGAGTGACAATTATGATGGCAGTTAGTGGGCTAGTGGGATCAAAGCATTGGATTTGTGAGACTTGAATGTGTTTTTCTATATAGTCAAGCATGGTATGTGCCTCAGGAGTCAGGACCCTAGGTGAGGCAGGGTCTGGGTTCCCTGGTAAAAGGTTATACAAGAGATGCAATTTGTCTGAATCAAGGGGCATAGCAGGCCAAAGCCAGTTAATAATCCCACATAATTTTTGTAGTTCAGCCAGCATATAGGATTTTTGGCAGAAGAGTTTGGGGACTATTGTAGTAACTTGTTGTGATTTGTGGTGACCTAAAAATGCATATGGTGACTTAGTTTGAATTTTGTCTGGTTCCACCTGCAGGCCAATTATATTTAGGTTCATTACCAGTTGCTGTAGTCCTACCTGTAGGACGTGCTGGTCATGATGGGAAAGGAGGATGTCATCCATATAGTAGATGCAATGATAGTTTTGTCTGAGGGGTCATATAGCATGATCCACATACATTTGACAAATGGTTGGGCTATTGATCATTCATTGAGGGAGTACTTTCCATTGATACCTCTCTGAGGGTCCCTGTTAGTTTACCTTTGGGACCAAGAAAGCGAATTTACAGCAGTCAACTTCATGTAAAGGAATGGAGAAGAAGCAATCTTTAACATCTACATTAGTGATATAATGATCTTGTGGGATGGCAATAGAAGATGGCAAGCCCAGTTGTAGGGCGCCCATTTTTTATAATATGTTTGTTAACCTCTCTAAGATCATGGAGTAAGCAGAATTTATTTTTGTCCTTTTTGTGAATCATGAATATGGGTGTGTTCCATGGGCTGTTTGAGGGCTCTATATGGCCCCACTGAAGTTGGTCATTAACTAACTGGCAGAGCGCTATCAATTTTTGGGACGTTAAGGGCCACTGTTCCACCCGTACAGGCTCATTAGGGTCCCACTGTAATTGTATGGGTTGTGGTTTTACCATGGGAGCACAGCCCCTATGAGGGGGGAGTGGTACTGTAGTTAGCTTTACATTTAGTTGAGCAAGGATATCTCTTCCCCAAAGGACTTGGGGGAGCCCCTTTAAGAAAAGGGGTTGGAATGGCCAGAACATCCCTCATTATCTCTCCATGACAGCAGGGTAGCTGCCTGAGTAGCAGGTTGATGGCCAGTGGCCCCTTGTACTAGGCGTCCAGGATCTAAGGGCCAGAATTGTGCATATGGGTCATGTGGAAGGCAGGAGCACTTGGCTCCAGAATCAGTTAAGCTCGAAATTGTCATCTCTTCAATGATTAGGGTGAGTAATGCCTTGTTTTGAGTTATGGGCACAGTCCATAGGATTGGAATAGGTGATTTTATTTCCCTCTTTTGTTGTTGAGCTGAGGGTTGCCCCTTTTGGAGTTTAAAGGATTGCTATCTTTGTTAGTCTTAGGTCTACAGTCTTTAGACCAGTGGTAACCTCTCTTACATTTAGGGCAAGGAATAGGAGGTTTTGGTTTTATATTACTGTTTTGTTGTCCTTTTTGAGGGCAATCTTTTGCAAAATGGCCAGGGGCTTTACAGGTGAAACAGAGAGGTAGGCTTGCGGTTCCTATTTGTAGGTGAGCTGCTAAGGCTACTGCTAGGGCCTGGGCACCTTGAGCATTAACTTCTCTACAAGCCAAGATCCATCTGTCAAGGTCTTTATTTTTTATAGGCACTATCAAAGTTCTGCATGTGGGACTAGCACCTTCATAAATCAATTCTTTAGCTAGGGCATTGGCCGTCCCTTCATGTTGTACCTTATGCTTGCAGGATTCTAGAACTTTGGAAACAAAGGAGGCAAAATCCTCATTAGCTCCCTGAATAAGCTTGTTCATTGGTGTTAGGGGCCTGGCATGATATTTATTAAAGGCTCGGAGGGCTGCAAGGTGTACCTGCTCAAAATATTGAGGGGGGGCCTGGGCTTGAACAGCAGGAGAGGCACATATGCCTTCTCCAACTAAACATTCATTGTTGAGAATGATATTGGCTCTGTTATTGCATTCAGCTTGTTGCTCACATTCATCCTTATAAATATCCAACCAATCAAGATGTCCGCTCTTGAAAATGGCCCTAGCTAACTGTTTCCAGTCCGTTAATTTCCATGCTGACTATTTCTAGAAGTTGCTGAGCAAAAGGCCCTTGGTATTCCATCATCTTTGATGGCCTCCCAGAAGTGTTTTAAGGTAGTATGCTCATAAGGGTACTATCTCAGAGGACAAGCAGGATTTTGGTGAATGTTAACAAGATACACCTCATCAGCATGGGCCTCCTGTTGCTAGAGTATGGCTTGGGTGTCTCGTGTATGACAGAGACCTTCATAATAGTCAAGCTATGGTGTAGCAGCAGCTTGGCATTGTTGGGCATGGCTAGTTTGATAGTAGCATCCCCAAGGATCTTTAGGTTGTAATGACCCATCATCACCAGTAGGTGGTGGGGCCAGATAGGTGGGTGGGTCCTCCCAGTCAAGTTCCGCTTTCATCACCTGACAGGGCAGAGGTTCTGGCCTGTTGGCCTGTGGGGAAGTTGGTCTGGGTGGGGACTTTTTCTCAGAGCCATTTTTAGAGCCTTTAAGAGGTCAGCATTTAAGGGCTCAAGTGAAGGATAAAGCTTTTGTGAACCTGGGGTTAGCAGCAGAGTTTTGTTTATTTGAGTGGCTTCAGGATCTTCTTTTTTGGGCTTCTTGTCTTCAGGAGTTAAAGAAAGGTCTGTTTCTAACTCTTCAGTCTTGGAAGTGCCTGGAGGGCCAGGGTCAGGGGCCCCAGCAGCAAATGCCACAGGGTCTGCAGCAGTGGGAAGGCCTCCACACTAGTTGCAGTGAGATTATCTGCCCCAGTCAAACATGCTCTGATTTTTAGCAAGGTCAGCTGAAGGCCAAGAGGGAAAACACCTCCTTCATATTGTTCTGCTGTTTGAACACTAGTTAGCAATTTATTCCAAGTTTGTGGATCCCACAAACAGGCTGTGCACAGCCAAGGGTTGAAAGGGAGAAGTAATTCCCAATATTGGGAGAGAGTCCTATAAGATATTGAACAATATCTGGCCTGTAAGAGAACAGCAAGGGCCTGTGACTGCGGGTGCTGCTCGTTAGGAAGTGCAGAGCCCATGATGTGGGTGGGGGTCACTTACCGAGTCCCAAGGAGGTAGCAGGTCCCTGCTCGGGTGCCACTTGTGGGCTTTTTGGGGCCACGGGGGGGCTGGCAAGGGACGATGGAGAGAAGACTCTGGAGACCAGGCTGATAGCGTAGATCTGATCTTATTATGAAAGTGCAGGAGTATATATAAGGCTGAGGGGGGAGGGCAGAAATGAGCTCAGAGAAGGGTGGAAGAGATCTTGGGGGGTGCACTGCAGTGTGGGCTCTGAGTGGGGCAGCCCTGGAAGGGATGCTTTACTTGGTGTGCCAGGGAGCTGGAAGTCTGAGTGTGCTCAGACTCTCTCCTCTGCCAGGGCAGCCAGTCAGACCTCAGGACCTCAGCCTCCCACACATTTTCATAACCTGACCATCAGTTTCATATTAAATGGAATCCCATTGTAGTTTTACTTTACATTGCTTTGTGAAATGTGGAGATCTCTCAGTAATAATAGTGATAATGTTATACATTGCTGACCTCCAAGATAACAAGCCCTCTAGGGTGTATATTTGCTTGAATTAATCTCATCAATTTTACTGCAGCACTATGATCAGGATGCTAGTCTTTGTTTTTAATTTTGTTTTTTGTCTTTTTGAGACAGAGTTTCACTATGCAGTTCAGACTGGCCTTGAACTCACTTTGTAGCCTAAGCTTGCCTCATACTTGCAGTAATCCTCCTGCCTCAGCCTCCCAAGTGTTGGGAATCAGATACCAGTCTTATCCACACTTTTGTTTGTTTTCAGATCAGGATTTTCTGAATAGACTCAACTGGTTTCTAACTCCAGAACCTTCTATTTCAGTCTAGGATTGTGCACTGCCACATCCAGTTTATCCAGATTTTAAGAACCAGAATCTTATTACTCTGGGAGGCTGAGATGAAAAGAGGGCAATTTCCAAGCCAGCCTGAGTATCTCCACCACTTAGAGAGTCCCTAGCTCAAAAACCAAAACCTAAAAATTAAAAACTGAAATCAACTAAAAGTTTTTTTTTAAAAAAAGTCTAGGGACATAGCTTAATGTGAAAATTCTAGGTTCAAGTATACACAAGCACAAAAACAACACAAGGAGAAATTAAACAGGGCATAGTAGCATAGAAATTGTCCAGTGTTGCACAGATCCGTATCGGTGGAGCCGAGAGGCAGTGCTGCATCACGAAGGTTGTTATGAACAGCTTCACATCTCAGAGTGCGCTGCTGGCAGCAGTGAGTCTTTCCTGTTCCCACTACACAAGTGTCCTGGAGTTTGTGATTCTTGGTCTTACCTTCCTGTTAACATATTTTGGTAGTTTTTAAATTTATCTGCTTTTCTTCGTTCACAGAATTACAGGAATTTATTATATTTTTAAGATAGTAGGTTTTTTGTAGAACATATATGGCATTTTTCTATTTTTTACCTTCTTGCCAGTGGAATGTTTCCCTATAATTACAGTCAAACTTAATTTTCTTATTCCTCAGGTATATCTTTTTAACTAACATACAGGTTTTTTTTTTAAATCTGCTGTTATAATTTTTATATTTTTGATAGTTGTGTTGAAGTTCCATTGACTTTGACAACTCATTCATTAAGGTTCTTTCCTGTCATTTTGTTTTATGTTTTATGTACTCGAATTTATATTGTCTTTTTTCTCTTTATTTACTTCTTTTTTTTTTTTTGAGTTACTGGGAAGTGAAGCCAGGAATTGACCTATGCTAGGCAAGTGCTATACTGACAAACTACACCGTATCTTTCCTCTCATAACTTAAAATTAGCAATCTATTATCAAACATTTAATACTTCATCTTTAATAATACATTTACCTTACTAGATTTTAAATTAAACTCTTAAGGAATAAAGAGGAGAGAGTGGGGACTGAGGCAAAGTACTGAGAGAGGCTGTTGGTTACAAAGTACCAGAGTCGCTGTTTTAGGGAGTAAGAGGTAGCAGAGAATGAGCACGGTGGAAACTAACTATTTTGGGATAAAGTCATCTGTTAATCTGTGGCTGAGTCCATTTTTTATTAGCATGAGGTTGATTATTCTTGAGCTGAGGGCCTCTTTTTCTTAAATGGTCTGTTTATAAACAGGACTTATTTGGGGGTATTGATATTTTTACAAGGACAAGTGGAAAGGGTCTGAACTCATGAGAAGATATCTTTCAGTTTTCTTTCTTTCTTTCCTTCCTTTTCTTTTATTTTATTGTATTTTGCATTAGGAATTAAACTCAGGACTATGTACTTACCAGGCAGGCACTATGCCACTGAGCTATATCCTGGGCCCTGAGAGATTTTCCTACAAAGTCCCTTTCATAATTTTTCTCAACTATTTTACTGTACTATTTTCTTTCTAATTTCAAGAGCCAACCATTGTTGCTTTTGCAATGTGTTTATGGGCACTGGTACTTCCTTGCTGTATTTAAGTTACCTGGCTACATTTTTATAAATTTTCTTCAACTATTTAGTTCCTCTCAATAAGTAACTGTTGGAACTGTTGCTTCTTATTTTTCTGAAATGTCTTTATTTTGCTATTCTATTTGCCCATTTTCCTTAATGTAGAGTTCTATATGGAAGTTATTTTCTCTCAACTGCACATTTTTAAATTCATTCATATATTTATTGTTGTGATTGAAAAATGGACAGCTGTATTTTCTCATTTCTTGTTAGAAGTCTTTTTTGAGACAAATTCTCAGTATGTAGTAGTGCAGACTGGCCTTGAACTCAATATGTAGCCCAGGCTGGCCTTGAACTCACAGTAATCCTCCTGCCTCAGCCTAAATGCTGGGATTGCAGGGATGCAGCACCACAGCCAGCTAGGAGTCATTACTCTTAAATTACCTTGAAAGCATTCATTTTATTTTTGGAAGATTGTACTTTTATTATGATTAAATGTGAATTACTTTGTCTTTATTTCACTTTTTTCAGTAAATACAGTTTTCAAGCAGAAAATTTCTTACTTTTTTCATATTCCTGTCTTCTTAGGTTTTTTTCTTTATCATCTATTTTTATAAGTACAATGGGAGGTATTTTTTATTTTATTTATTTCATTCTTTGATCTCTATGCTAATATTTCTAGGTTTTCGTATTTGAGCTGCATTACCTTTATATTTTATGAGTTCTGAATTTCTATAAATTTCTTGTCTACTGCATACATAGAAATTTTACCTCAACCAGTATATTTTAATTTATAATAGTTTTATGTATTTTCATTTTTAAAAATTTAAATGTCTCTTCACTGTCCTAGCTTTGCCTATCCTTCCTGAAATTTGATCATATATTTTATTTGTCCACATTTAGAATATATTATATTCTTGCTTATAGTTTTAGTATTTCCAATCTTTATACTTGTTTCTTGTATCATTTATTCTTTGTTCAATTTCATTTCCTATTACTTCATGACTTTTATTTTTTCTTACTGATTGTAGCTTTTCTTTGTGCTTACTGATTTTTTAAAATGTGATTTTTGTTAGAATTTCACCTTTGAGGAATATTGAGACTGTGTTTGATGACATTCATTTAGAACTTATTTGTATTTGATTTTTACAATCAATTTGAGACAGTAGTAACCCAAGTAACTTTAAATATTTGTTCCATATTGTTTCATGTTATATTTTAAAAGCTGCAAAAATGAGAAATTTCTAATGGTCGCTGTGACCGTCTTTTGATATTTAAACTTAAATGGATTAAAAACTTCTGGTAGATTAGCAAAGCTCAGTTCTCCATGTGTTTAAGGAATATTTCCACAGGTGACTGACATGTAGGTCAGAACACTGAGGGTGGAATATGCACACTGTTTGTGAATGGCACCAACCAATAAGCTTGTCCCCTAGATAGAATGAAAACCAGGGAAAGGAGAAGGAAATTGGTGCATTGTTAAGAGCTCCAGTCTTCTTGAGAGGGTGTGTCTTTTGCTGATGTCACCTTTGGACATCAGTTTCAGGTTTCTTCACCCTTCCAACCCAGACCCATACTAGTGATCTTCCAGTGACCTTCCATTCTGCAGCCTTGAACTAGAGAGCGTCCTTGGGCTTTCTTGTACTATAGCTTCCATCTTGGGCGGAGCAGCTACTCCATCCTCTAGCTGAACAATGTGTGGAAAACCATTACGGTCCTGAGAGGCACTTATTAAAGCCCGTCACATAATTACACATATATGTATTAGTATATTTCTCCCCCAGAAGTTCAGTTGTGCATTAAAAATTTAATTTAAAATTATCAAATATTTTAAATACTATCCTGAAAATGGCTTCTGTGTGATATATTACAGTCAACCAGAAATGATGTCCAGTGGTTCTCTTTATAATTAGTATGGCAACTCATAGGTTGATTTTTGCTAAACACATTTATGCAACTGTTTCTTTTTCAAAAATGTGTGAAATGCTTACAAAGATGTTGGATTTCAAACATTTTTGACTAATGCACAAAGGTTTTCATACCGCAACCTTTTCCTTTGTCCTGAATTCATAACAATTTTTCGCATATAAAATTAGTTTTGCAAATATACGAGATATATTTCTATAATTTTGAATGGCATTCTACCTTTATTCAGGTTCTGCCTATATTTTATTGTCTGGATTCTAAAATAACTTTTCAAGTCTTTTTTTGTTGTTTCCTGTCTTTCTCTAATATATGTATGTCTCCAAACATTACTGAATTACAAAATATGTTATAGTTAGAATCTGTCACTTTCCTCCCAATGCATTTATAATAATATGTGAGTTTTTAAAATAAAGAAATATGTAGATTTGTTACTATAAAACTGTTTTATTGTTATCTCAATTTGGACTCTAGGAAAAACTATATAGCAAAGGTATCTGATTATATTTGGCAGAAGTAATGTTGTTAGGACATCATACTTTTCAAAACCCTGATCACCTGGATTAAAATTCTGTCTGCTACTTAATAAATAACTGAAAACTTATTTTGTATTTCTGTAATATTTTTTCATCTTTCTCATATAGCAGGACTAATATCAGGATGCATCTATGTATCATCTTTATTATCTATTATCTTGCTTCCTTCATGATATCTATTTTTAATCTACATCTAACACATCCATGTTTAAAAGTCAGTAACATAATGCACCCATTCCATAATGAATTTCTTACAGTTCTCCACTTGACCTATTTTCTTTCCTTATCCTCTGGGTTGTTGTATATAAACTTAGTTCTCTTTAGAACATTCTGCACTATCTTCCTGTCTGGGTTTATATTTATTCCTAAACACAATTCTAAATTTCACTTTTGTGAAAACTTTCCTTGTCTGCCAAATCCTAGATTACTAGATTATTTTGTCTTTTGGCCACTTCCCCTCACTGATATGTTGGTTATCATTTCCAAGCGTCTATCACAACAAACTGGGTTTCTAGAAGATGAATGTGATCAGACTGTCATTTGTTATACATTCAATGTATGGTGCAGTACTAAATTAAGCATGTGGGTACTTAATGTTGAGTTAATGATTGATAGAATGAAGTTTTACATTGTTTGATGAAAGATGTTTAGACCTCATCCTTTCTAAGGCTCCTAAATATCTATGGTAGAGATGTTTTTAATCTCACTATTGATGCTTGATGTTCTGAAATATTCTTTGTTATGTATTTTTGTGTATAACGTATTTCCTTGACTTGCGAGCAAGAGGCTTGAGTCTAGGCCTTCACTTGATTGTACTGTCTTGGAAAGTCATAAAGATTTGGGCTTTCAGATTATAATCCCTGCATTTGTGGGGCCACCAAAGAATATGAAAAATTTACAAGGATCTTATATGCCTTTTACTTTTTCCTCTGCCTTTGTTGTCTCTTCTGTTAGGGAAAAGCATGATTGTCAAATATCTAAACTAAGCTTTTTCCATATGCCAAGGACCCATTCTGTTACCAAAGTATCATAATAATATTCATCAATTTTCATTAAACTAAATAACTAAATAACTAGTTTAATAAACTAAAACATTCAATCTAAATTAAGACAGATTTACTTTTTACCTCTTTAACTTTTGTTTAGCTAATAATATGGAACTTTTTCTACAAGGCAATCTTTATTCTATGTGCTATCAATAAAAAATCAATTCACATAATCCTCCAGTTTTAAATGATTCTCAAGTATGAGAGAAAAAAATTTGTTAAATAACAAATTCAATTCAATTAATTATCTTTATAAAAGAATAGTCTTTAAAAAAAAATAATAATTCAAGTGACATTCTGGTTTAAATACTTCAATTTTTTTTAAGGAAAGGGAATCTTCTACATTAGTTTCTCTAACATAGTCTTATTGAATCTTTTTTATAAGTCTTCTGAAGCCCTACAAACACAAGAAAGAACAAAGCACTGCATCTGGTTTGCAAACTTTTGACATGTTGAATCCTATTCTGGTCCTTGCACAGGTCACTAAAAACAAAGGGACCATGTCCTGAACTTCCTGTTATCAAAGTATATGTTAACAATATTATTTTAAACTAATATCTTCATGATATGCATGTTCATTGTCTTTATTAAGCCTGACTTTTAACATGCTTTTTTATTGCTTAATAATACAGATCAGTAGTTTCCAAAATCTCCCTCAAGGACTTCTCCGATGAATATTACAAAGGTGAGCAATGCAGCTCTCATAAAAAGTATTTCACTTACTAGATTACCTCTTAAGTGTTCCACTAAAACTTATCAGAACCTAATATACCTTTATGAGATGCCACAAAAGATTTCTAATTGAAATTAAAACTAAGCTGATAGTGTAATTATGAGCAAGAAAAGTTCTCTTAAATATTCAATTTTATGGCATCTAAGAGATATAAAAATTTCTTTATTGAATTATATTAAATATGTAAAGTGTATCATTGTTTAATTTTCTTCTTACTCTGTTCTTCTTTTGATTATTCTAAGAACTTAGATCCATTACATAAACCCTGACATTTAGCTCCTCTTTAGGCAAAATGGACTTAGAACTAAATTTTTATTTTTGGTCAATTTAGAGTATCATAATTCTACAATTCACTGTGTTCACAAATAGCAAAGACTAGCCAGACATAATTAGTGTTCATATTAACTTATGGTAAATTTATAGCTAAATGAAAAATGAAAAATATTCACGGAGTTTAGAAAGTTTAACTCTCAGAAATGTTCTGACTTCCAATAATTGGAATGTATTTTGTTATTTAAACAACCACTTCATCTTAGGTTTTAGGCAAAGAAACAGATTGAGATGCCTTTTGTTAATCACAAGAAAATTTTCCATGGAAGATAATTGACCTCTAGCCTGAAAGCAATTTTGTAACTGGGGAATATAATAGTCCATGTACTCTAAAAAGAATTGCATAATTTAGCTTATGTAAAGAAATTCTGCTTCATATGTACCTCCAGGCAATAAATACATGACAAATCTTTTAATATTCCAAAAGCAATATTCAAATAACACTCTTGTCAGTCAGGATATGCGTGTCATTATTCATAATTGTAAAAACTACATGTTTCTTCTTTTAGAAATTATGATTTAGAAAACTTCTTCATCCTACAGGATTCAATTGCAGTGGTAAGAAGTGGTAACAGTGTCTCATATTTGTCAAAGGAAAAAACAGTACAAGCAGTGCCACTAAACCACTGAAATCAAAGAAAATGAGCCTGTTTCAATAGAATCCTTTCCAAGTCTGTAAAGACACAATTTATGAAGTAAAAGCACTAAAGACATACTTCAGATTAATTGTGTTAGTTTCACTTTGTCTTTCAGTATGCAAGGAAAATTAGCTTTTGCTTCTAACTGGATCCAGTGAGTCATTTGTATTTATTTTTTATGTTTTTAAGTTATTTTGCAAATAATTTGTACAAGTAAACATTGTGATAGATAAAAAGGACTTTATTTAAAACATACTTAATTTTCTTATTTTGAAATAATTTTAGGTTCATACTGAGTTGTAGAAATAATAGAACAGATCTTTTCTTCATTTTTCTACAATAAAAACATTATAAATCTATAATAAAATATTTAAAGTATAATATTGACACTAAGTCAGGAGGGAAACAACTTTTCTGTTACCATAAAGATATCTCATGTTGCCATTTTATAATCACATTTACTTCCCTAAAGTACCTAATCCTTAATGATTTTTAAATTGCTAATTATTTCCCATTTCTATAATTTTGTCATTTAATAATTATATATAATGTAATCATATGGTATGCAATTTAATGATATTTATTTCATTTGCTCACTACGATTTTCAGGGGCATCATCTAGACTGTGTCTAGCAGGACACTTTTCTTTTTACTCCTTTCTTTCATGCCATGGAATGATTGTGCCAGAATAATTTGTTATTCTTTTGAAGCTTGAGCAGGATTGTTTCCTCTTTGGAGTTATTATCTGTAAAATTTATTGAAATGTATTGCACTGCTGTTTTGTGAAAGTAGTTTTATTTCTGTTTCAAAAGTGTAGAAACACAGAAGTTTCTATGGAAATTTCACGTTTCATTTTAAAGAAACAAAACATGTTAAGCAACTGTACTACTTTTCATTGTAACTAGCAATGGATGAGTTGTCTGGATTCCCAATGCTCTATAACCATTACTCTTCTCATCATTTCGATTCACTGCTCTGACCGATACACGATGAAAACATATCGTGGTTTTGACTTGCATTTCTCCAATGCAAAATGATGCTGAACGTCATATATTCCTTATGTGACATATGTATATTATCATTGGTGAAATCTTTTCATGACTTCTACCTGTTTTCTAAGTTGCATGTTGATTCTTGTAATGTCTTGTTTGGAAGTTCTTTATATATTCTATAAACTAATCATTTGATGAAAATGTGTTATGCAAATTTCATTTTCTTCAGAGCTACTTTTTAAACTACAATAAATTTTAATACACAATATTTTTAATGGATTATAATCTTGTGTCAAGAATTCTTGTCAAGCTGTAGATAACAATGATTTTCTCCTATGTTTTGTTCCAAGATTCATAATTTTAAATTTTCTATACAGATACATGATGTACTCTGGGTTATCTTTTATGCAAAATGTATGAGTGAATGAAGATCCATATTTTGTCTATAAATGTCCATTCGTTCCAGTGTAATTAGTTGGAAATATTCTTTTCTCCACTGAGTTGCTTTGTTCCTTTTTAAGTCTTCTGGCCAATAATTATGACCTCAACCCATTCACATAAAAAGCTTCAAAGTTGTCATCCTGTCCTGCTAGCAACAAACATTGAACATAACAGAATCAATAAATTTTCTTGGAAAATAAATAGATAAATAAATTTTATTGGATGCTTCAGAGAAATGAAGTTGTAGAGAATATATATCTTGAAATCTGGAGACACAGGTGAACTCATAATGTCACAGCCAAGATTTGCTAGCTAGATTAGGTAGTAACACTTTATTGCAAATTTAGCAAAGGGTCAGAAGCTAAGTGTACATTATCTAGAGAAGTTATTTGGGTGTTGGCTCCTTCAAAAACCCAATAAATGTCATAGACACCTGAAGTCTTTACTAAGAATCCTGCAAAGCCTAGTTTAAGGAGCCTAGTGTAAGCCTAGTATAGGGAACAGTCATGGAGTTGGAGTTTACTGTGTCACATTTTTTGGGAGAAGTAACCATGTCTGCACTGTGCTCCCCTTTGCCCAGACTTCTGGGTATAGTGACATTTTGGAACCATATTCATCCATGGCCAATGCAAACTGATAAACAACCCACCTTTTCAGCTGAATACACATACCTCTGCCTGCCCCTAATCTGGATCGGAGTGCCTAAAATTGCCAGTAAATCTACTGTGAGTAAATTCACTGCAGGTATGTCCCAGAGGAAAGGTCAACCCTTCAAGGACATGAAACTTAGGCCACTATGATAGTCATAGGGCTGCTGAATACATCTGAAGAAGCTACGCAGAGGCTACGACACTGAGCATGCCCAGCAATGAAACCCAGCATCTTACTCAGCCTACATCCTAGGACACATCTCCAGGAGAAAATCTTCTCTATACAACGGGTCTATAAATTTGGCAGAGCCAAATATTCCACTGGATGAAAAAATATGACTGTTCCATACATTATATTAATATCCAAAAGAGCAGAAAAATCTACAAAATGCCAGTAAAGTAATTAAAAATAATGGCCTTAAGGACGCTAAGAATTGCAAAAACAGTATAGCAAGACATTTTTTAAAATTGTGGAAACCATATATTATATGAATAAGAAATTCAACAGACATCCATATTGTGGGCAATAACTAGATTTCAGAACTGAAGAATATAATCTATCAAATAAAAGCATATTTGAAGTCAAGTGCACTCCTGTAATTCCAGACCTCAAGAGGCTGGGGCAGGAAGATGGTTATAAGTTTGAGAACAGTCTGAACTACAAAGTGAGCTCAAGGCCAGCCTGAACTGCTGGCTTTGAGGCTCTGTCTCAAAACAAAAAAAATTGAGAACCTCACAAGTAGATGAGATAAAAGCTGAGTTTCTAAATCTGAAAGCAGATCTTTGAAAAACAGGTATTTAAAAAACAAGAAGAACAAAGAGAAGGTACTTAATTATTGTACACCTTTAAGCCAACAAATGCTCCCATTATGGATATTCCAGAGGAACAGGTGAGAAAAGGTACAAGAAAACATATTTAATGAAACAGCAAAATATCATAAGTCTTGAGAGCAATAAAATCATCAAGATTAGGATGATCTCAGAGGTTGCTAAAGATATTCCACAGAAAGGAACTCTCTTGGACTCAAAATTTAAAGACAAAGAGTTTGAAATAAAGCAAGAGAACAATGTCTAGCTCTATACGATAAATCTGTCTTAGAAAAGCAGTGCCCTTCACCCCCAGGAAGTCTCCCAGAGACGAGCATCGTGGTCTGTCTCTTTGGGACCCGAACCGCTGGGACCCGCAGAGTGGCCCGGGCTGTTTGGATTGAAAGTCTCCGCAGACCTGCATCTCGGTGTGACTGTTTGGGACTGGTAGGCCCTCCTTTCATCCACAGGGAACTGCCCTGAGACTGGCATCTGGGCCAGGTCTTTTTGGGCCCATAGCCCCGCCCTTCACACCCAGGAAGTCTCCCAGAGACCAGCATCATGGCCTGTCTCTTTGGGACCCGAACTTCTCAGACCCGCAGAGTGGCATGGGCTGTTTGGATTGGGGATATTGTGGAGACTGGCATCTTGGCCAGGTCTGTATGGGACTGGGAACCTTGCAGAAACCAGCATTTTGGCCTGACTCTTTGGGACCTGTAGGCCCACCCTTCACTCGCAGGGAACCTCCTGGAGACCTGCCTGGGACAAAGCATGTTGGCCTGGCCGGCCTGAGATTCCACAGGCTCCGGGGTGACCACACCCAGCATTCACCTTACAAATTAGGGAGCCAGGAGCTCACAGAGGGGAGTTAGGACCCTGTGAGGAGGCCAAGAGCCTGTGGGGGAGCCACTGCCCCTCCATGAACTGAGGGTGTAAGAGGTAATTTGCCACACATGCAAAGAAAGCTTTGGAAAACCACTCAAAGAAAGGAAATATAGAAAAAGGACAAAAGGAGAGACCAAAAGGCAGGCTCAAAGCCCTAGCCCTCCCCAAGAAAGCTTAGAAGCCGTGCACATAGAAGAAAAAAGAAGCCATACACCTGAAATGTCTGAAATGATATCAAATGAAATAAATATGCAAATAGGGAAAGCTATGGAGAAATTCAAACCAGAAATACTTGCCCAGGTAAAAGAAGAATTGATAAAAACAGTGAAAGAAATAGTGAACGCATCTAGTGAAAACAAAGCTAAAAAATTAGAGGAACAAAGCGAACAGATAGAATCCCTGAAAGAACAATATAAGAAACAAACAGAATGCATAAATCAGATTCAAAGAGATATACAGGAAATCAAAAATTCTATTGAAAGCTGTAAAAACCACCTCAATGAAAGTGAAGATAGAATTTCAGACCTCAAAAATAAGATTGCAGCCAGTGAGCAGGAAAGACAAGATCTTTTAAAAATAACAAAGAATCAGGAAATAACAATTCAACACCTGCAAGATGATGCAAAGAAAAATAACATAAGATTAATAGGGATAAATGAAAAAGAAGGGGACAGCCCAAATGATATCAAGAGGATATTTACA